>JAJOOH010025885.1:0-11231 GCA_029582605.1 Solanum gracilifrons
AAAAACATGATTTATAATATATTAATTATAATGTCATATAATATAAATAATATTAAAATGATCAAAAAGAGAAATAGAAAGGATGAATCGAACTTTTTCAAATTTAGAGAACTACTATTAAAAAAATCAACGCCAAACCGAAAAACTAAAGAATTGAATTAATTCAATTCAACTTGATTTTCAAATATATTTATGCATATCCTTATCTTGAACTACATTAATTTTTTCATTAATGATTTAATTGCTACAAATTAAGAAATCAAACCAATTTTTTTGAAAAAAAATATCAATGTCGAACCTAAAAACTAAAGAATTGAATTAATTCAATTCAACCTGTTTTTTTTTTTTCATATTTATGCATATCCTTGTCTTGAACTACAATGATTTTTTTATCAATCATTTAATTGCTACAAATTGAGAAATAAAACCTATTTTTTTGAAAAAATATCAACGCCGAACCTAAAAACTAAAGAATCGAATTAACTCAATTCAACCTAATTTTTTGATATTTATGTCATCCTTATCTTGACCTATAGTAATTTTTTGCTACGAATTAAGAAATCAAACCAAATTTTTTGAAAAAATATCAATATCGAACCTAAAAACTAAAAAATTGAATTAATTCAATTTAACATGATTTTTTCGATATTTATATCTTGAACTATAGTAGTTTTTTTCATTTATGATTTAATTGTTACAAATCGAGAAATCAAACCAATTTTTTTGAAAATATCAACGCCGAACCTAAAAACTAAAGAATTGAAATAACTCAATTCAACCTGATTTTTCGATATTTTTGCTTATCCTTATCTTGAACTACAGTAAAAAAAAATTATTATATCAATGTTGGACCTAAAAACTAAAGAATTGAATTAATTCATTTCAACCTGACTTTTTGATATCTATGTCTATTCTTAGCTTGAGCTACAGTAAAAATCATTAATGATTTAATTGCTGTCTATTCTTATCTTGAGCTACAGTAAAAAAAATTCAATAATGATTTAATTGCTACAAATTGAGAAATCAAACTTAATATTTTGAAAAAAAATATCAATGTCGAACCCAAAAACTAAAGATTGAATTAATTCAACTCAACCTAATTTTTTGATATTTATGTCTATCCTTATCTTGAACTACAGTAAAAAATTTCATTAATAATTTAATTGCTACGAATTGAGAAATCAAACCAAAATTTTTGAAAAAAATATTAATGCCAAACCTAAAAATTAAAAAATTGAATTAATTCAATTTATTATGATTTTTAGATATTTATTTCAATCCTGAACTATATGATAGATATTTCTGTTGTCTATACTCAATTCACTGAAAAACAAGAAAATTTCTTTTTCAAAGTGTCGTACAGACACAGTGTTTTTCGTCGGCAGCTTTTCCATCACAAGATTTCCATATGATTATTTTCAATGCAGCTTTAACTCTAAGGGTGGCTTTTTGTATTGAGTCCGAAATTAAAAGAGCAAAAAATTGAGGATCAAAATAAAAGGGCAATATTTAAATGGAAGGACGAATATCGTTAAATTATAGGTTAAATTAATTAGAAATAGTATATGAAGTAAAAGAGCGAAGATAGATAACAGTAATTTTAGAATGCATTGAAAAGTTACTTTTTTTTTAATTATTTGTCGGAATAGATAATACATATATGAGCACATGGGAATATAAAAATGTAAGAGCCATTTATGGTATGCGAAAGTTATCACAAGCAACACAACTTATGTTTTATAAAATGGTCATACATATACTAGATATATGAGTGTCCTAGTAATTTATGTGATATCGATAAAATTTGGAGAGCCAGCCAAATTTTTTAAATTGTTAATTATTGTCCTCTGTCTCAATTTATATGACAAAAATAAAATTTGGAGAGTTAATTTTTTTATGTGATTTTTAAATATTTTAAATTGTGATTTATAGTATATTATGTAATTTTCAGAAAAGCTTTTTATATTTATTACTCAATGATTTAAGAAATAATACATTAAAATCAATAATTAATTTATTATTTCTCAAATAATATGGCAAGTTAATACAAAATAGCTAAAATTAGCGGATAAAGTACGATGTCACATATATAAGTTGATAATGAATAGACGTAACTATCTTTCTTAAATAATTGCAAAGCAGCACGTGGGAGAACATGTTCAAAGTAGACCCTTTATATAATCTATCAGACATACACGTGTCATAATCTTATTTATCGATTTGACATTTATTAAATATTTGATTGACGGATAAGATTATGCCACATGTCCCTATTTAGTCTTCCGTTAGAGTGAGCGGCTATGCTCTAGTTTTTGGACGGCAGGGGCACCAATGTCCTAAAAGTATGACGGAGGGTATCTGCATACCATTTACAATAGTTCGGTGGTATATTTATCTTTTTTTCCCATGATTTAATTGCTACAAATTGAGAAATCAAACCAAAATTTTTGAAAAAATATCAATGTCGAACCTAAATTAAAGAATTGAATTAGTTCAATTCAATCCAATTTTTTGATATTTATGTCTATCCTTATTTTGAACTATAGTAAATTTTTTCATTAATGATTTAATTGCTACGAATTGAGAAATCAAACCAATTTTTTTCAGAAAATATCAATGTCGAACCTAAAATCTAAAAAAATAAATTAATTCAATTCAAACTGATTTTTTGATATTTATGCCTATTCTTATCTTGAACTACAATAATTTTTTCACTAATGATTTAATTGCTATGAATTGAGAAATCAAACCGTTTAAAAAAAAATATCAATATCGAACCTAAAAACTAAAGAATAGAATTAATTGAATTCAATCTTATTTTTCGATATTTATGTCTATTCTTATCTTGAACTACAATTGTTTTTTTTCCAATAATTTAATTACTACGAATTGAGAAATCAAACAAAATAATTGAAAAAATAATCAATGTCGAACCTAAAAACTAAAGAATTGAATTAATTCAATTCAATCTGATTTTTCGATATATATATATGCCTATTCTTATCTTGAACTACAGTAATTTAACGTCAAACATCAATGCCAAACCTGAAAAACAAAAAAATTAAAAAAATTATTTGTCATACCTAAAATCCAAAATATCATATTTTTTTTATATTTATGTCAATCCTAAACTATAGTACTCAAATTCACTGACACAATGTTTTTCCATCACAAGATTTTCGTATGATTATCTTCAATGTAGCTTCAACTTTTTAAGGATTATCTTCAATCAAGCATCAAGAGTAAGGCTTGAGAGAGGCCACGACTCCAACTCGTGCCAGCTAGGGCGGCCAACAAAATATTTCCTCCATTTAAAAAAAAAATGATTTAGTTTTTTTTAGTCTGTTTCGAAAATAATGATTCATTTTCTTTTTGGCAACACTTTGACTTTAATTTTCCACGTGACATGTTTAAAACCACAAGATTAAACAATATTTTAGTACATTTGATATAACTTTAATTTAGAACCATAAGATTAAAAAGTTTTCTTTCTTTTTTTAAACTCCGTTCCAAATCAAACTAGGTCATTCTTTTTTAAACGAAGAGAATAATATTTTTTTTATAAAATAAAATGTAAAATATCATTTTATATCAGACTATTTTTCCTTTTTGAAATAATATGTTTTTATATCTCTCAATAGTTGACCTGAGCTATGTTTGATTAGTTTACACATTTTGTTTTGAAATCAGATTAAAAAATTGTGATTTTTTTTGGAAGTTTTAAAGTTTTGAAGACTTTGAATTATTAAAAGTGATTTTTGTCAACAATCAGAACTACGAGTCTCAGAATGAAATTTAGTTAGTGCTATTAGTTTTGGAATGGATAATTTGATCTAGGAATGTTAGCATTTTTCAATTCCGAAGTCTTTAACTGAATTTGAGCTCTTGAGTTGGAAGTTTAAGCTTATTTAGGTCAAGCATTGACTTTGATCACTGTTCAGTCAATCAGTTCGAAATTCCTACGACACCATTAAATTCGAGGGATGATTTTAGGTCTAAGTATGGTTGAATTTTTAGAGGCTTCGAAGGCAATTTGGTATTTTTCAGTGAAAGGAAGATCTCGAATTCATATTTTGATGGTTCCACTGGGTGTGAAACGTTGAGTTTAGTTAAGTAGCATATCTGATTTGTGTGCTCAAAATTTCGAATAAATTTCGAGGACCCATTCGGTGAATATTTATGTCTTACTGAGTTATTGATGCTATAATCTGGTGCATGTTGTTTTGTTAGTCGTGATCGTGGACCCTTCTCTCGCAGAATGAAACATAGAAGGAATCGGCCAGGTGACCCCTGGCGCACTGATGGCGCCAGGCACCAAACTTCTTGCCCAGGTTTGGGGCGCACTGCTGGCGCGAGGCGCCAGACCCCAAACTTCTAAGCCTCAGTTCTGGCGCCTTTGTGGCGCGCCGCCCCATCCCTGCCCAGAAACCCGACAAAATTTTCAAGCTAAAATTAGGACCCCAACTAGTTTAGAATTGGAAAATTTCTCCTAAAATCTTTTTGATTCTCAAACTCAACACGAATACATGAAAATTTCCATACAATTCCGTTGGAAACATAACATTACCAAAGATTCACAAAACAAAAGGATCAAAAGCCTCAATTGTATAGAATTGAACTCAATATCAAGAAAAACAAATGTTATAACACCCCAGAAAATTTTTGAGCTATGACTTGAACCATCCTTCGTAGTGAGTAAGTTTTTACCAAGGAATTTAATTTTTTCCTAAGTGTTAAGGTCACTAGAAGTAGCACCTTGTGTTCCAAAAAGAACTAGAGATAATTCATTCAAGTCATTCCTAAGTTCTTCTAAGTTTTTGGTCAACTTCAAACGACCATAACCTTCAATACAGAATGAGTTAGGTGACCCATAAGATATCTAATGAAATGTCTTTGAATTATCTTTCTAACGCCACCAAGTTTGCTAAATTTCAAGCTCGTATGAGGGAGATATGTCCGTTTGAAGTCGGGTTGTCCAAATAGGGAAAGTTACCCAAAAATAGTAAAGGGTATTTTGGTATTTTCCTTACCCAATCAGATTTAATTCATTTTAGTAAGGTTTTAGGGGTCTAATGTGATTAGGTTTAGTTTTATAATCCTAATATACGCCTAGGTTTTTAGTTAAGAGTTCAAGAAGAGAAAAGAAGAGAAAAGAGGAAGAGATCAAGGGGTTCGTCGAGGTTCTCGAGTTTTGTTGCAGATTTTCGCCATGGTTTTGATCCCTGAGAGGTATGTAAGCTTTCATAGTGTTGGGGTTTTTCACCATCACGCCAATCATGTTAATTTCAGCGTTAAATTTGTTCTACAAAGATGAGGGATAGTTGTTCTTGAATTGTATTCTTGAATTTGGCTTTCGTTCTTGAGTTAAGATGAGATTGATGAGTTCTTGAGGAAATCGTGTCGATTTAAGAGTTGTATTTGATTAGATTCTTGTGTACATGTATTGGGTATCTGAATCTAAAGAGAAATTGAGAAAACGAATCGAATTTAGGCGAATTGGGATTAGAAAACGAGTAAGAAAAGATCGGGAAGAAAACAAGTATCAGGTCCGCGCAGACCTCTTTCTTTGAAGTGATATTTTTTTCTCTCCGCATCGCGGAGAGAACGGGAACTCCACTGTCTGTAAAATTATTTCGACCAAACATTATAATTCATCTCCGCATAGCAGACTTGCTCCCCAGACAGCGTTTTTCAACCATTTCTCATAATTAACTATCTAAAACACTTTTAATCATCACGATATCTTTCCTACCACAAATCATAACATTGAATTCATAATTTAAATTCAAGGTAGACATAAGAGTTATTTAGAACATTTTTGAGAATATCCCTTTGAGTCTTTTTGAGGAGTCTTCTACATTTCTAACAACTTGTTTCAACACTCGAGCAAGTGAGTATGAGAATGAGGAGAATGTATTCATGAGTCTGCTTTATCATCACGAGATCTTTCATATTATGAATCATAACTCTTGAATTCATAATTCACATTCAAGAGAGAGTTAAGAGTAGAGTTCAAGAAAGTCTTTGAGTTAAATTGTGGATCCTTTGAGATCAACTGTCGATTTGAAATAAGTGTTGAAGAGTAAGTATAAGAATGAGAAGAGTCGTATACATGAGTTTCATATCGTTATGTAGACCCTTGAGTCGAGTCGTTCATGCCCATAAATTTCGCATGAACTCCATAAGTTGAAGTATCTTTGAGAGGAGTAGTATCTTTAAGTTCTAAATCTTGAGTATTGAGTTTCTAACCCTTTTTAGATTATATTCCTAATCATGGGACTATTACACGTTACCCATGAAGTCCTTGAGTTGAGTAGTTCATGCCCATAATTCCGCATAAACCCTATAAGCCGAGCAGACTAAAGATGAAAAGTATTTTTGAGTCTTTGAGTTGAGTAGTTCATGCCCATAATTCTGCATGAACCATATAAGTTGAGTATTCTTGAAATAAGTAGTATCATTAAAGTTCTTGAGTTTTATGTTGTTGAGTTCCGAGTATTGAATTATATGTATGGTTATTGAAAACCTTGAATTGAGTCGTTCACCTCCATAATTCTGCATGAGCCTTATTTTGAGAAGTCTTTTACAAATTTTTCTAAACTTGTTTTTAAGACTTGAGCACTTGAGTTGAGAAAGAGTAGAGTTGAGTTCATTTTCTTTAAAATGATATATGGGAACTAAGTATTCCCAAGAGTAAATATTTTCACATTTAAAAGAGGAGGAAACTGAGATTTTCAAAAGAGTTTTGAGCAGTTTGAGTAACATCTCTTTTAAAAGAATTTTTTTGAGTAATAATCTCAAACCATAGAAAGAGTTATGTTTTTAAACATATGAGATGAGTATATTTTTGGAGTAGTATTGAGCACCGTTATGGGGACGAGTTCAGATAACTCAAGTCTTAATAAACCATGTAGCTAATGTGGGTAGAAAGGGTCATACTTTTTAGATGATTCCTTAATGATTGTTTAGCATAGACTAGTGGATCCACTTAGTTGAGAGATTCTATACCCCGACAAAGTATAGGACAGTTCTGGTAGCGTGGGCGAGACGTTGTATCATCACATAGCTCATAATGATGGTTGTCAGTTTGAGAAACTCCCACAGAGTTATTTTGTATTTTCATATACAAACAGAGTTTATTTTGTATCATTGCATATGAACTGAGTATATTGTATTCTTAAATACATTGAGTTACTATCTATTGTTTTAAAAGCTTTCCATATATTGTATATTTTACTGTTGCTTTATCTTGAGTTAAGTATATTGAGTTGAGTACCTTTGAGTTGAGTAGCATATCCTTGAGTTGACTATCTAATCTTTGCGTTGAGTATCTTATTCTTGAGTTGAGTGATGAGAAGAGGTAAGTATGTCTCCTTTTATCAAGTTCAAGCTTATGTTTATGCTTTAGAATTCCCCTTACATGCTCGTACATTCCATGTACTGAGCCATTTGGCCTGCATCGTTTCGTGATGCAGATACAAGTAGAATTCAGGATCATCAATAGGAGTTTCGTTGATACCACTTGCAGTTCCAGTTAGCTATGGTGAGCCTCTTTGCTTCCGGAGGATTTCATTTACTTTTCAGTTTTGTCAGGATGTAGTGGGTCTTGTCCTGACTTCCATCTTTGTCATTTAGAGTCTTTATAGATAGACAGTAAAGTTTGAGAAGTCTGTTTCATTTATCTTATTAAATTAAATGTTTTAAAGACTTGAGTTGCCTATTGTTGGCTAGTTGAATATTCTATTTATAATCAGGGTAAACCATTGGAATTAAAGCTTTGTATTTGAATTCATGAATTTTATTCAATTTTTAAGATTTTGTATGCTTGAGTTAGTCTTCCGTTTGTAGTCAACCAGGATGAGGGTTCACTTGGGGACCAACAATGGTTCTCGAGTGTCGGCCACGTCCAGGGTGTCTGATCGTGACAAATGTATCCTTTAAATATGACGATTTCTTGACTAAATTGAGATGTAAGGCGCATGAAAGAACAAGTTCAACACTGTGAGAAGCTTCACATACCTGGAAAGAACAACGTTCTTGGCGAAAATCAATGGAATCTTGAAGAATGCTTGAAACCTAGCTTTTTCTCCTTTTGAAACCTTGCTCTATTTTTTCTAAGCGTTAAAGAATGTAAAAAGGTGGTTTTACATCTGATTAGACCCTTAATTGGGTGAAGACGTGTCTCGGATTAGAAGGAAAAAGAAAAGACCAAACTACCCCTCTAAAAATGATTGAGTAGTCTTTAGTAGATCGGCTTCACTAAAACGACCATAACTTTCTACTCCGAGCTCGAAATTAAGCAAACTTGGCGGCTGAAAAAGAGGACTCAAAGACTTTTAATTTGATAGGTCTTGGGCCACTTAATTCTTTGATGTGCTAAAATATATAATCATTTGAAGTTAACCCAAAATGAAAAACGAATGAGTGACTTGTATGGACATCTCTTTAGCTCTTTTCGAAATCCGAGGTGTTACATTTAGGCCACATGATGATGACGAAATTCCTTACTTTTCCTAACGTAATTTTATTTTGCTTTCTATCTTTTGTGATGCATCTTGTTTAAAATAATTCACCTTATCATATATAATAACATTCCTTAATTATTAATTTTTCAAATATATCTTACCATATATTTTAGGATAACTTTATTTTTAAAATATATTTTAGGACTCATTAATTTTAAATTTTATAAAGAGAATTAAATAATAATTTGAGAAAAATAGAAAATTACAATTTTTTGTCTATGGTATAATGTTTTAACGAAGAACAAAAAAATTAAATTTTTTTTCTAAAGATCATCATGCTTTTAAAATAGGGTAAACTACATAAATCCCACTAGTTTAAGTCCTAATTACTAAGATTCTTGATAGTTTTAAATATTACTTTCTATACCATATTTTGTGCTTAGGATACACGAGTATGAATCAGCGAGATACAATTATCAACCGGATTTTAAAATTGAGAAACATATTTTATTTGTTTGAATTAAATTGTTGTAATTGATTTCCTTAATTAGAGGAGTAATTAAGAATTTTCAAAATTCATGAACAATTAATTCTAGAAATTTAAATTAATCAAATCCCTTAATATAATGTGGAAATCTAGGAGTGTATCTATTTTAATTAATTTTTTTTTTATTGTTCTCTGAAAAAAGAAATTCATTAATATTATTAATAATATAAACGTGTATATCTTGGTCATGTAATTTGATTAATTTTATTTTTATTAATCTTTAAATATAAATCAATTAATTTGATGTATTGAATAAACTAAATACTAAGAAAATTCAACCAAAAGTTGATATGTAACACATTTCTTCTGTGGCCGATCTTTTTTCGCTGGGACTGGAGCCGCAACTGGCCGTTCCTGGTTGGTTTTGCCGTCACCGCGACACTATCATCACCAAGATGTCCCTCGACTTCATTGAGAAGGATGCAAAGAACTCCTGATTTGCGCAGAGGCATAAGAATTTAATTATACTCCATCATTAATCTTGGTGATGAATGGAGGCTATCTTACCGGAAAACCTTTTTTTCTTTTGTACTTCTTTTTTATGATTATGGAAGACAAATTTTGTACTGTATAAAATATCTCCTGAATTGTTGGTACAGAAATATTTTGAATTGCTAATTGACCATTAATTAAGGAGTTCAAATTTTAAGAATATTATTCAATACATTTGTGTATCTGATAAAATATTTTGAAATATATGGTATAAATATAAAATTCACATGCATAATTCTTACCTGAAAACTTATAACCAATTATAAGGGGAATCATCAATCTCAAGATCGAGATATATATTCTATCAATTAATTATTATTGTATTAATGTTATTTGTTATCATCCAATCTATCATAAATATGTGACCAACGAAAGAGTTTTACCTTTTGACAGATCAACATAATAAATCAAGTTACATTGATCATAACAATAATACAAGATTTAGAGTAAAAGTACATTTGATGAACTAGAGAAGTTGTTTTGTAAAATATTTTGAATATAAACTAACTTCTCTACTTGGTCCGTTCAATAAACACAAATAATATAATAGCACAAGAAGTTGGAATAGAGTCACTCTCATAATATTTAATCTTGTGCTACAATCATCAAGATGTTTATTTGGTTTCATCTTTCATTGTAAACATTAATGCATGCTCACAAGCAAAGTTCAGGAGAAGTTACAGGAATAACATGATAATTACCAACACGATTAATGCAAGCAATTTCAGTATCCATTTCCTCCATAATTTTGTGTATCCGATGCATTAATGCATGCTTATTTTTTAGGATGATTTGAGGAAAACATCCAATTCCTGGAGGGAGTGGTTTATTGTTTCTTACACTACTATTCCATTTCTTAAGAATAATAGAAATGAAGATTGTCAATAGAATAGAAATAATGAAGAATATTGTAGTGTTATTGGAGATAACCATAAGAAAAAGGTTTGATATTTTCATCATTTTTCTCTTGTGATTGCTAACTCTTTATGTCTTACATTATTTATAGGTGCTGCATGAACATGCAACTAATAAGGTATGTAGGCTCAACAAAGAGGTAATAGATTACTTCTTTCGTTTCAATTTATGTGATGTAGTTTGACTGATCAACATATAATTTAAGAAATATGAGAAAACTTTGTAATGTTCCAAAACTATCTTTAAAAAAATACTGACTAAAAGTGTCATATAAATTGAGACACAAAGAATACTTCCTATAATTTAATTTTAACGAAACAACATATAATATGCTTCATAAGAGAGGCCACGAAATTAAAACATATTATTTTCTTTTCGACTATATAGAAAAGTCATAACTAAAACGATCAACGGCGATTTAGTTAATTAATAAAAACTCCTAACGTAAAAGCAATTGTACATTTTGTACAGGGAGTACTAAATTTTCAAAATAAGCATAAAATTTCAACAAATTATCATGACCACATAGTTATCTAGGCATTATTAGAAGAATAAAATAAAGCACGTGGTAATATAAAAATGTAGGGGGCATTTATGGTATGCAAAAGTTAACACAAGAGTTGTTTATCTTCGAATAAAATGTAAAATTATTTTATTTTATATTTGACTGAAAATAAAAGATAATTCTTGAATTATTTATTCTAAAATTTATATCATAGTAATAAAATAAGTTTTCTTATATAAATATGATGAGATAACTTATTAATAAATAATACATCCCAAAATAATTAATTTTGAGATAACTTGTTTCT
>JAJOOH010025886.1:0-10145 GCA_029582605.1 Solanum gracilifrons
CAAGATAACAAATGTCTATTTAAGCCCCCCGTCCCACCTTGACCTCCACCTTGTTTATGTTTAAAAGGTTGCTTACACTTGTTACAAATAGCAATAGAGTTTTCCTTATCTAAAGTCATAAATTGCCACACAACAGAAGTTTTAGGGTGTTGATACTTCACCTTCTTCCTTGTAGGAGGTATAAGGGGTGGGCGTCCACAATTTTGCTCCGTTGAATTTGTAGTTTCATTTGGAACTTCTGTCACCGGACTAGTAGGTGTATCTTCTAATTCCTCTTCTCTCGAACCAACTTCTACTTCTTCACCTGAATTTTCATCAAGATAAGGATTAATATCACCATAAATTTGTTGTAAAATTTCATGATCGAGTTGAGCATTTGAATCAATATCATAAAAAGTATCATCAACATAAGTAGAATCATTTGTATTAAATCTAACTCTTGACATTGATTTAGAAGAAGTACCACCACATTTACTCTTATTTTTTTCCTTACTACTTTTTTTATTAAAATTAAATAATTTACTAATGCTACTCGGTTCTTTCTCTTTTCCTTTACCGGTATTTTTTCTGCTAGAACTCATATTTAATTATATGTAAAGTGTAATATAAAAATAATAATAACACAAAAATTAATGACGAAAAATAAAATATAAATATTATGAAATGAATGTACTAAACGTCTGCGTTAATAACAGACGTTATAACCGATTTTTGAAGCTCGTAGTTTGTTGTAACTTGTAATTTGGAACTCCAATACTTGATAGCAAATATGAGAATTATATATATTATGATATAATATGAAAGTTTAGAATTGAAATATATGTATTATGATATAATATGAGACTTAAATGGAATAAAAAATTGAGACTTAAGATTGAGAGGATATAGAAAATAGATGATTTTGTAAGAAATAATAAGGGATAGAGGGGTATTTATAATATTAAAAATGGGTTAAAGTGTATTTATGATAACTTGAGGGTTTAAATTAAAGTATTAAAAGTAGGGGGTGGTAGGGGGTGTTGGGGAAGTGAAAAAGGTAAATAAATCTGTTGGGGGGCCCCACTAGCCGTTGCCCCAACGGTCCCCGATGGATATAATTTTTTTAAAAAAAATAAAAAAATTGAGGGGATCCCGCGAAACCGGCCGGTTCGACCGGTACCAAAGGGTGAACTGGTTCCCTATCTCGAACCTCTCCCAACCCGCGAGAACTTATGAGACCGGGTCCGGCGAGCCGATTCTCAAACCGATCGCGGGCCAAGGCGGGCTGACCCGGTCCCCCTTCCAGCCCTAACTACATGGTTCTTTGATTGGGCTTGGAGCGCAGACTCCAAGTCAGTAGCAGACTCAGGGTATTCAAAATCGAGTGGGTCAACTACAAGTGGTTCTATCAAGTGGGTATTTAGATTGCTTCTGAGGTTATTCTAACGACAGTTGGGAAGCAGTTCAATGAGAGGTTTCAGAAGATGAAACCATCCAGTTTCAGGGTGGTAAGAGTGAAGATGCTCATGAGTTCTTGACTTTATCCCCTGAGATGCTTGAGGTTGTAGGTATTCTGGATGTTTGTGGTGTCTGGTTTGTTGCACTTCAACTTTGTTGTCGCGCCTGAAAGTGTTGGAGGACTTTTGTGAGGTCTAACCAGTTGGATATCCTTCAGTAGAGTGGGATGTGTTCTCTAGTGCTTTCCAAAACCGTTTCATTTCTTGGAGCGTGATGGAGGATAGTCGTCTGAGGTTTGAGAGTTTGACTCTGGGTAGTTTGTTTGTGACCAAGTATGAGACTTATTTCTGTGAGCTTTTTATACATGATATGACTATTGTTCCGGATGAGGCAGAGAGAGTTCGCCGGTTTGTGAGAGGGTTGACTTTCTCCGTCAGGTCTTATGTGTTTAGGGAAGCCAGAGAGGGGGCTTCCTTCCTGTACATTATGAGCACCGCCAAATAGGTAGAGTTAATGGTTTTAGAAGAGTTTGGGGAGCCCAAGGGCTTGTTCTTCTGGTTAATTTTTAGTGCCTCATCAGGAGGCAGAGGTTCACATAGAGATAGGAGCTCCTTCCAGCGCCATGCATTGGTTCATGCTTATATTCCAATAGCTAAGTGTGGGCAGTCTATCCGAGGATCTTACGGTTCTGGCCGAGGTGTCCATGGTAGTTTATCTAGTTCCAACAACAACTATCTGTGCTGAGATCTTGTTATACCTGCGGGGATCCAAGTAATATGATGTGACAGTGTCGTCTACTGACTCAATCTCAACATTTTTATTCAGCTGCTCCAACTAGGGATTTAGCACCTCCAGCCAAGGGTAGCGATAGAGTTCGGTCCGATATGTGGCAGGACTACTGGTAGAGGTACTCAAACTTCGTAGGGTGGAGGTAGAGGTTCTACTGAGATGGCAGGCGGCCGAGATTGCTAGTGTTATGCTTTTCCAGGGATGTTTAAGGCTAAGATTTCTGATGCTTTGATCACATGTATCTTCCCAGTTTGTCATCGACATGCATATGTATTGTTTGATTCAGGATCTACTTTCTCATATGTGTCAATCTATTTTGATATTGGGTTTGATATGTTGTCTGATTGGATGCATGTGTCTGTTAATGTTTCTACACCAATAGGTGAATCTTTACTGGTGGATCGATTGTATCGATCTTGTGTTTTTTCTTTGGCCAGGTATGATACTTGGGTAGACTTGATCATTTTGGGGATGGTAGACTTTAATATTATTTTGGATATAGATTGGCTCTCTCCGCATCATGCAATTCTGAATTGTTACACTGAGACTGTAACCTTAACGATGTCGGGAGTCCTGAGAGTTGAGTAGACGGGTGCTAGTGGTTCTTACCCTAGCAAAGTTATCTCCTTCATTAGAGCTCAGAGATTGGTTGATAAAGTGAGGAACTTGAGGAGCTTATCGTTCTACATTCTCATTCATATTCCTCCTAACCAATGCTCTTCGAGGGGTTATATCATGAAAATGATTTGATAAGGATTAGTAGAGAGACATATAGAGTAAAACTCTATCGCACAAATATAGAATGATAAAAAAAGTGGAATTTCCTAAACGTTTTATACATTCCTATTCATAAATGTGGTGCGCTTCACACTCATGAACAAAACTCTACTCGACGTGGCTTATAAGACATTCTAGGACCTTTTGAACCTTGTGCTCTGAATAACAAGTTTGTCACGACCTAAAGTATTCCCTAGGCGTAACATGTCAAGAGGCACTACACAATCAACTTAGCATACATCATATAAGATAATATAAATAAAGACTTCAAAATATAGCATTTTATACATTGAAAGAGTTGGACAAGCGAAAGTCTAACATAAGTCTCAAAAGCCATCTAATACATCATAAGGAAAGTGATTGAGACATAATCTATACATCACATACAAAGCCTGAAAACGAAAATGATATAAAGCTACAAAGTGTCTCGGTCCTTGGAACATGAGGACTCACCAATCACTTAAAGCACCCAATAGATGTGTAGCCACGAGTGTGCGAGGTAGGAACGTCAAACCCTACATTTATGAGATAATATACGCAAAAGTAAGCATTAGTACATGGAATGTATTCTGTATTGGGAAATATGCGTAAAATAGAAATGATAACAAGAATGGTTTAAAGCATGTAGACATGATCATTCTTTGAACAATTATAACTTAAGGAGGCAAAACATAAAAGCCATAAGATATAGTCAATTCATTTGAAATAGAGGCATAAGAAAATCTTGAAAAAATCATAGTAATTTTGTGGGACATTAGCTTTAACTTACAATAAGATCATAGAGCTATGTCATGGAATCTGGTATATCCCTCGTACCAAAAGAAGGGGAATCTACTTGCCAAGGTAGAATCTGTACATATCATCTTTTGCTAGTGTGGATCCACTAGCTAGGTCATTTAAGACAATCCTATAGGGGCATGTAGTTTGGGACTAGAGGTTGCTACTAGAGACTACCCTAATTGAGCCTCCACCTTAAAGCCCTCTCGGTGCCAAGTCTAAATTCCAACAAAATAGATAAAAGTCAAATATAATTTTAGCATAGGAAAGGCAATGATCAATACCAATCCACATATTATAAGATTAAAGTATAGAATAGATCATTTAACACAAATCAACATAGATTAGAAAATCTTTCATCAATGTGAATCCATATGTGAGATATACCTTTCACAATCATGATTATAATAACTTGTGAGAAAACGTTTCACAATAACATTGATACTTTATTTTCAAAGCATCCCCAATTCATTTACAATAACTTCATAAAAAATGCTTATCTTCATAATTTCATAATTCATAAATTCACGAGTTCATCATAGGTTCATAGTTGAAAAATCATAATTTAGGCACGGGTCAACATAATTTCATCTAAATATCATGTATTAACATTGAATAAAGCATCAGAAGATTTAATTAACAATAATCAATCAAAATTGGATGAAGCATATAAAGATTGGATAGAAACCCTAACTTAAACAATTGAGTTTGAGATTGAGAATTGGAAACCTTGGGGACCTCATGGATTCCATGGGTTAATACCCACATACCTTGATGGTAGAATCCCAAAAATAATGGAGGATTGGTGACTTGGATGAACCCTTGCTCCTCTTCTTCTTCCTTAGTCTTGAGAGAATTTGGGAGAATAAATCAAAAATCGTTATTTGGGGCATAAAAACATTATATAGGGATTAGGGTAGAAATCAAAACAACATAGTATAGGATTAAACAATTAGAAAATGACCCAAAAGGCCCTTTTAAAATAACTGCCAAACTCAACCTACGGATCCGACCTACGGATCGTAGGACTTTCTATGGTCCGTACTGGTATACCGTAGACCAAGTATTGGGACCATAAAATCACCTATATTTTGACATAAAATTCCTACAACTCGTAGGTCTTCCTATGGTCCATAGACACCCACCGTAGAAACTAACTTTAACTTCAAAATTTCACCAAGTCTGGGATATACTAACGAGACCTAACTGCAACTCGTACATTGGATGACGGGCCATTTGTGAACCGTAGAAAGGGTACTGTGACTTTGTTTTAGAAAATTATTTTCCCCTTTCCTACGGTTTCCATCTACAATCCGTAGAAGCTTCTATGTTCCATAAATGGGACCTGTAGATACAGCCTGCAACCTAAAAACTTCCTTTTTTTCTTTTCCAAATTCTGAGGTGTTATATTGTTCGATTACATGGGCTGCCCATTTCTATTGTGTTTGATAGAGTGGCATAGTGCACCTCTTATTTTTAAAGTTCTATGCATGAGCAAACAAGTACCAAGCTTTAGTTGAGTACCATTTTCCATCCTCAGACCGATGGTTAGTCTGAGCGGACTATTCAATTGCTTGAGGATATGTTATGGGCTTTTGTCATCGACTTTGGTGGTCATTGGGATCAACCCTACCTCTTGCGGAGTTTGCTTATAACAACAGTTACCATTCTAACATTCAGATGGAACCATTTGAGTATTTGTATGGGAAAAGGTGTATATATTCCATTGGATTGTTCAATTCATTTAGAGTTGTACCTTGGGGCACTGATTTGTTGAGAGACTCCATGGATAGGGTAAATTGATTCAGCAGGGTCTTGTGACCACATGTTGTAGGGAAAAGAGCAATGCAGATAGACATGTCTAGGATGTGTCCTTTTCTATTGGTGAGTGAATTTTGCTTAAGGTATCACCCACCAAGGGTGTGAGGAGGTTTGGAAAGAAAGAAAAGCTCAGTCCGTGGTTCATTGGACCTTTTGAGATTTTGAAGAAGTGTAGAGAGGTAACGTATGGGTTGGCCTTGCCTCTGAGCCTTTCAGTTGTCCACCCTGTGTTTCATCTCTCGGTGTTCAAGAGATATCGCCATGATGATCCTCATGTGATTCAGTGGGACCTAATTTCTTTAGATCAAACTTTATCCTTTTAGGAGGATCCGATTGCTATCTTATATAGGCAGACTAGAAAGTTGAGATCCAATCATATTGACTCAGTGAAGGTGTAATGGAGACCCAAACTTGTTGAGGAGGAAACGTGGGAAGTGGCGTCTGACATGCATCGAAAATACACTTAGCTTTCCCTTTTCCCCTCCTAGTATCTTATTTTGCTTTACGTTCGAGGATGAACACATGTTTAGTGGTTGATAGTGTAATGTTCCATGTCTTGTTAATTTACTTTGAATTTTGAATTGATCATTTTGCCATTTCTCTTAGCGTTTTCATGCTTATTTTGTGTTTTGGGAATGGTTGGTGTGGTCCCCGATCTGATCATGTGTTTTTTTTTGTGATTTGACCCCTCTTGAGTTAAGAATTCCTGATAGGGTTGACTGTGGTCAATATTTTGAGTTCTGAGTGTCGGATAATTTCATCAGTTTCATCGCGTCCGGAATGTCGAGTTTGAGCTAGTAAGGTTTTCGAGGCATTAGGTTATTTTTTTTCTTCATTTGGGCGAGAAATTGAGTTTTAAGCCTTAAGAGTGTTCTGGAAGGGTAATTCCTTCATTTGACCTATTTTTTGAAATCTAATTATTCCATTGAGTTTCAGAATGTGAAATTTAGTGGGTAGCATGTCGATTTTGTTTTTATGAAACTTCGAACGATTTCTCAGGGTTCATTCGGGGGCATTTTTCCTTGTGTTGAGTTGTTGGTTTTCAGTTTCTAGTGCACGTCATTTAAACCTTCGCGATTGTGACCCTTAGGCTTGTGAGCAAGATGCCTCTTCTCCATGACCTTTGCGATCGTGGCACATAGGTTTGCAATTGTGATGAACCCTTTTTCCTTAGCCTTCGCGATTGCGAGAGTTAGTGGCTCGCGATCGGGATGACCATTTTTCACCTGGATAGGACCTAAATTTGGGATTGTTTCCAATTTCTCATTTCCACCAGTTTCAATCTTTGAGAGCTTTGGGGATGCGATTCTTGGCAGCATTTTTGTGTAAATTTGTATGGGTAAACTTTCTTTATCAATTTCTTGTTGATTCCATCAATTTTTATCATCCAAAACACTTTTAAATCTTACTTTCAATGTGGCTTTTGGGGGTTTTCCCCTAAGTTAGAAAATTGATATTTTCTTGATTTGGAGCTCGTTTATTGATGGATTATAATGGATTTTTCAACCATGAATCTCTTTAGACTTGTAGAACATGTTTTTCAACTAAATTTTTTTTTTTTACTCTTTCAGTTTTTGAAGTGATTTTTGGACTATTTTACCCCCGGTTTCTAATTGTATCAATATGGGTATTATTGGACTCTTTTTGATGAATTTTATCCATTCTTGATAGTTAGAGACCGTTTCAATGAATGTGTTTGTTGAGGAAGTGTTCATTTTCAGTTTTTCGGTGATGTTTCGGCCTTCGAGGTAGGTTTGGCTATCCTTCT
The DNA here is from genome assembly GCA_029582605.1 of Solanum gracilifrons. Classification (NCBI taxonomy): domain Eukaryota; kingdom Viridiplantae; phylum Streptophyta; class Magnoliopsida; order Solanales; family Solanaceae; genus Solanum; species Solanum gracilifrons. Next base: position 7,370 of record JAJOOH010025886.1, read on the forward strand.
TTTAGATTATGATGAGTAATTAACCCTTTTTAGGAAGTTAAATATGAAATGAGTAGTAGTATGAATCTGAGGAGTTGCTAAGTGTTCACCTCCTTGTTTAGTTCGTATGATGCCTATTTGTGATGCTTAGCTTGTGTGGAGGCTTGTGTGATACCTTTAATTTTTGCTGTTAACTTGTGATACTTGAGAAATTACCCGAGTAAAGGGCCATGTGATCTATCCTTATTTTTTTCATTCAGATGTCCGAGTTAGGGGCTTGAGTTGTTTTCTCAATACTTTAAAATGAAATAAATTGTTTCTAAGTGGTAAAGACTGATTTCAAATGCATTCCTCCACTATACCTATTATTTGAGGATGTGTTCCCTAACTTGCTGAGTTTGGGAACTTGATACTATTTGAAATTCTTGATGAACTTATTATGCATTTATGATGTACGTGTTGTGATTCATTCATCCTCATGCAACATATGATTGTTCATGGAAATGTGATAAAGTAGAGGTATACTCTCTTTTTTAGAAAGAAAATGTGACACCTTACTTATAAATTTGATCACGAGCTAGGTCTCAAGTTGATACGATATTGAAATTATGAGATTGGTAAATGAAGTGCGAGTCCTCCATGGGTCATTGTTTGGAACCTAATGCTTGGAAAGGTGTATACGATAGGTTGTGCGTCGACCTTGGTTCCTTCACATCATTCAGTCATTTTATAATCACATTCCATCACATTGGCTAGTTTTGTTGTGATGTGTTGTATAACTTGCTTATATGTTAATTTGAGTAATATATATACCCTTTAGTGTTTACTTTATTAGCATTGTTATAACATAAATTGGCAGCATCGATGTCGGAATGAGACTTTTCTGCATGCATGTGAAAGCATTTCATAGTTTATTTCTTAAGTCTGCTTAGTTGCTTATACTCAGTCAGTCTAACCTACTGAGTACATTTGGATTGTACTCATCCCCTACTTCTGTTATCCTTTTGATGCATAACCTAGTATGGGTGATCTTCGTAGCGGCTGATTAGATCTAGGGGTTTCTTTTGTTCCGGTGTTGTGGTAAGATCTTGCTTTTCAGATCGCCATTGGTCTCCGTCTATCATTACAATCTTTAATTTCCTTTCGAAGACTTTAGATGTATTTCTGAATCTAGAAATGTATTAGATTCTCTTCATACAGAAGCTACTATGTTTTGGGAACTTCTTTGTTGTTTTCTTATCGTTTGTGCCTGACTTCCCTTTAGGAGTCTCATATGAATTTTTCTTTTAGCTTACACTCCATTTGGGGGTTCTCGGGGTGTGTGCCATCATGATCTCAGTTTTTGGATCGTGACAAGAAATCCCTACACTTTCAAATATTTCATAATAGAGGTATAACATTTTCAATGTTCATAAAAATTTCAATTTTATATGACACATAAAATCTATACATTAAAATTTCAAAACCTTCATATTTATTCTGAACAAAAAAAACTTTTGTATGTCTAGAAAAAATATCCATAAGTGTGATTTAACAACATTTGTCATCTTTAATCATTATTTATACAAGTCTCACAAAAATAATACGAGCTACTTCTAACAATATAAATACTCTAAAAACACAAGAATAAATTTCTTCATATGTTTAGTTTAACACAAATTTCACACTTGGAAACTACTTGAGAATTGATAATAATAATACCTTGTGTACACTTTAAATAAGATAAATTAATTAAATTGTACAAGTCTAATATGTCACAAATCAAATGAATCACTCAAGTAAATATAAGCATTAACATTTTCATCTTTAAAAATATTAATCACAAATAATTTATGCTTAAAATACTCAACACCCATAATAATATTTGTTGACATCTATCAAATTCAAATAGAACCTCCATTCAACTTTTTCTCATAATTCCACAAGGATCAAATTGCACGAATGGTAATATCATGTACCACCTCAGATAAAGTCAATATTCTCATATGTGAGCTTAATAAGAAGAACTTTTTCTTTCTAAGAACTTGGGTAGCTAGTTTTAAAATCTCCAACATATATAAGAAATATTCTTCTTCAATTTGGGTGTAGAACACAAAATAATTTTAGTTATCACAAGTGTGTCCAACAATAAAGGCTAAAACTCAATTTTTCAGAGTGGCCACAAAATTCGCTTGAGAAATGGCCACAATATTTTATCATCCACTTAATCAAATTTAATTTTACTTAGCGAAATTATAATTTCTTCGAATCTTCTACTACATTAAGGTGTATAATGACTTAATTTGCCACACACAAAATAATAATCATAGTTGCCAAAAATATTTCCCCCATTGTCCCTTTTACTGTACCCAATAAGGGTCAGATAACTCCAGAACCAAAGACCTCACAAAATATTGATAAAAACTATTATCAAATAAGGTAGAGTATATGAAGATCTAACTTTCCTATGCTTTAGCTATTCAATTAAGTGATTTCTTTTCCATCACCAAAATTAATAGTCTTGCACAAAATAAGATGACATACATTTTTAACATACAAGCTCATATTATTAAAGAATAGGTATTAAAGCATTGAAATTTAATCTATTAAATATTTTTGTTGTTCCATTATTCCCGTTATGTAATAATGATGTGGTTTTATTTTATCTTCCATTGATTTTTGTAGAGTTTTATCTATTCTTCTTGAGGTACTCATTTTTTATGATATTTGTGGTATTTCATAGTTTATTCTTTTTTATGTGCTTAATCTTTCTTTTACTATTTCTAAATCTTCTTCTATATCAATCTCATTATAACTA
>JAJOOH010025887.1:0-13539 GCA_029582605.1 Solanum gracilifrons
AAAGAAAGGAATGATAAGTTACTTTAAGTGACCTAAATGTGGTGCCTTAGTATGGATGGTGGTATGGGACGCCATCCATACATTGCACGAGGTATAGCATAAGGGTTTCTTGAGGTGAAGGTCCAAGGTAAAGGTTTTCATGTTGTTATTGTTTAAAGGTGATATTATGACTTACTTGATGTTTATGCTTGTCTTGTATGTCTTTTATGCAACTATTCATGGTACTTCAAAAAGTGGCATAATGCATGGTTTCTAGCCAAAATGTCCCTTTTAAAGCATGTTTTGCATGGTCATCATACTTAGTACATTCTGTGTACTAACCCATATTCTTCATGTTTTTACTATAAGTGTAGGTTCCGGCAAGTGATCCCTCCTAACTAGTTTGAAGTGTTGGATTGCTTTCCTCCAAGACTTAGTATGTCCTCATGGATTCGAGGATAAGACTTTTAAGTTCTTTTGTTCATGTAATAGACACTTTTAGTTTTGTTTTGATTGTAAAGGGTTGTGTCTAAGATGGCCATGTGAGACTTAAACTTCCGCTGTGTGTTTTTAAAGTTGTTTTAATGAAGTTTGAATGTGTGGATGTAAATAAGTTTTTCATTCCTCACTATTATCATTATTGAATGCAATGAATGACTATGTGGTTTGTATAAGACCTCTTCAGGATCGAGTACACCTTGTTAGGACTTGGGGGTGCTCCCATGTCGTGACAACTTTCTTATCCATAGGCAGCTGTACATATTTCCATGTGTGATTCTCCTCTAAGGCCTGAATTTCACTTTGCATGGCTTCAATCCATCTTTCACTGCTTCATAATATATTTTAGGCTCTTGCTCTTGTGAGATCTTTGTCAGAAAACTCTTATAAGGGACTGAAATACTAGCATAATCCACAACATCACCTATGGAGTATAAACAATTTTTAGTTGCTTTGCCAGGTAAGACATAATCTGCTTGCCAAATGGGAGGCCTGACAGTCCTATGTGACTTCCTTAAACAAATATGATCATGTGCATCTGGGACATGGTCCTTCTCCACATGTTCTTCCCCCAGTGTGCATGAAGGTGAGGTTACCTCAGTAGGACCTGGTTCACTATCAGAAAGCCCAGTAGCAGAAGTAGTTGACATTCCACCTTCACCATGACCAGAAGAAATCAATATCTCACTTTCAACATGATTAGGCATAGTGACAATAGGTGGTTGGATTTCATTTCCACCAAGATCAAGAAAGTGCATGCCCTCCTCAGAATCATCATTATGTGTTCGAAATGGGAATAAATTTTCATGGAAGATAACATCTCTGCTCACAAATATAGTCTTAGACTCCATGTCATATAACCTGTATCCCTTTTGAGTGACTGCATATCCAAGTAACACTGCCTTCCTTGTCCTAGGTGCAAATTTATCTCCCTTCAAGAGATTTGTAGCAAAACAAAGACATCCCACTACTCTAAGATGATACAAAGAAGGTTGTTATCATAAAGCAGTTCATATGGGGTCTTGTTGCCCAATGTAGTAAGAGGAATTCTATTGATGATGTATACTGCAGTCTCCACACACTCCCCCCAAAATTGGCCAGGAAGATTACTTTGTATTTTGATTACTCTAGCAGTCTCCAGTCTCCAAAATATGCCTGTGCTTCCTCTCCACAACACCATTTTGTTGTGGTGTATGAGGACCATAGCTTTGATGTAATACCCCATTTGATGTAAACAATTCACTACAATTTGTATTAAAGAATTCACCTCCATTATCAGATCTAAACACTTTAACAATTCTGCCAAACTGTGTTTTTATCATTGATAGGAATTGTTTAAGGACTACAATCACATCAGACTTTAAAGCAAGTAAGAAAACCCATGTCCACCTAGAATGATCATCAACTAAAGTGAGGAAATACCTCTTCCCATTGTGAGTAGACATCTTGTAAGGCCCCCAAACATCCATGTGTACCAAATCAAAAACAACATCTGCTTTACCATTACTAATAGGAAAATGAACTCTAGTTTGTCTAGCCTGTGGATAAATACTACACTGTTTCAAAGTAAAACTACTACAATCAGTGAAAGCCTTTATTCTTTTAAGTACTCCCATAGGAATATGTCCCAACCTCATATGCCAAATGGCAGGATCAATGGCTTTCCCAACAGCAGACATTGTCCTGATTGTATTCACGTTTCTTTGTTGCATCTCTTGCATTTTCAGTACATAAAGACCATCCTCTATATCACCAATCCCTTTCACCTTCCCAGATGAGAGGTCCTGAAATATACAACATGTGGGAAAAAAAGAAACACAACAGTTCAATTCTTTTGTCAATTTCGAAACTGGCAATAAATTATACTTGAATGCTGGAACACACAACACATCCCTAATTACTTCACCTTCATTCAGCTGAACATGTCCAATATGGGAAATGGAAGCTGAATCACCTGTTGGTAGTTGCACTTTTCCTGCATTTCTCACAATGATCTCATCATGTAAGTGTTGTTTACTGCTTATCATTTGATCTGTGCACCCTGAGTCGACTATTCAGTTCATAAGTTTCATAGGATTACCTGCCATGTGAGCACTCCTATGTGGATGGCTTGTGGTGTTCATGTTTAGTACATTTAGCATCTGCTTCAATTGTTCTGGTGTGGCTTTATTCATCAACTGCATAAGTTGATCCTGTGTAACCATTTGATCATCACACACCTTCCCGCCTATGACAACATTAGCACTCTTCTGTAAATCTTCATGGCAGCATCCTGAATCATTTTGCACATGTCCCCCAAAAACAGCATTGACCTTCTTCTTTGATTTGAAATCTGCAGGGTACCCAATCAATTGATAACAATTGCTCTTAACATGCCCTGTAGCATGACAATGTTCACATTTCATCAATTTGTAACATCCATCCCTTGTATGACCCTTCATGTGACAGAAATCACAATAGAAATTGTTGTATCCTTTCTTTTGAAACTGTTTGGTTCCAATTTGTCTTGAAGCAGACATAGCTGTAGGTTCCATTCCATCATGAACAACTCCAGCAATTCCTTTTTGACTTTCATCTTGAATCACCATCGCATATGCTTGATTAACGTTAGGCAAACTATTCATCATTAAGATCTGTCCCCTTGCTTGCGAATAGCTTTCATTCAAACCCATCAAAAATTGTAAAAGACGCTGATATTGCATTTGCTCAACAAACTCCTTAGATTTGTGACACTCACACCCTGGTGGAGGCAAAATTGAGTCATATTCATCCCATAGACTCTATAACTTTGTGTAATAAGAAGAAAATATGGAAACTCCTTGTGTTAATGTGAATATTCCCCTGTGGAGTTGATACAGTCTCGATCCATTCACTTTGTCGAAACATTCCTTCAAATCAACCCAAACCTTGTGTGCACTTGATGCATATAAGATTCCACTAAGAAGAACCTTGCTCACATTACATGTAAGCCATGAAATTACGATCGCATTACATCGATCCCAAATCTTCTTCAAGTCGCCTTCATAATCACTCCTGGAAACTGATCTATCTACGAAACCTAACTTGTTTCTTCCTAGCAATGCTATCTCCATTGCTCGACTCCACAAAGTGTAGTTTTCCATGCCGAGCAATTGAATTCCAACATGAACATCAGAAGAGCTCAAGTAGAGCGGGTGATTGTGATCTAGAATCACCGAACCTTCCCTCAATACAGCTCCTCTAGTTCCACCACGAATTTCATCCACTGATTCATCCTCGATCGCCATTGCAGAATCTCTCGATCTATGCTCAAAAAAATCCCGAGATAAATCCCTAGATCTACTTCAAACCAGGCTCTGATACCATGTAAACTTCAGTGAATTCTAACTAATCAATGGAGAGAAATAACAATTTGAGAGAGACTGATTGAAGGAGAAGAAGAGAGACAATTCTGTATTGAACTCATGAACAATGAGTGAATGAGAAAGCTTAGCTATTACAATCTATACAACACTATTTATATTCTAAACTGAAGAAGCTAATTTAACTAACTCTAACAACTAGACTGACAGGTGTACATTTTCTGTTAGTGCACTACAGTGCATTTAACTAACTGTTTAACATAGTTGCCTTTCCCATTTTGATAACTCATTTTGTATTCTAACAATATATGTCTAAGATTTTTATTTTTGAGCACTTCTTGTTGCCTCCTTATATAGGAAAAAAAATGGTGTTTTTATCTCTCACTTCTCCTCTAGGGGTTGTTTTGTAATTGAATAACAAACAATTAGTTCCTCTGTTTGTTTTTACTTGCCATTTATTTCAAAAATAGATTTTCATTTTACTAGTCAAATACTCCATCGGTCCTTAATTAGTTATCCAATTTTTCTTTTTTATTTGTCCATTTTGACAAATCAAGAAAGGACAATTTTTTTTTACCTATTATACTCTCAATTAATTAATTTTTGAAAAAAAGTCGAACTTCTTGAAAATCTTAAATGTTTATCTAAATCCACTTCATAATTAATAGAGGTAAAATGAGAAACTCATTATGTCAGTCATTGTTTTCTTAATAGATGTGTCAATTCAAAAGTGAACAAATAATTAGGAAGAGAGAGAGTAATTGTTATCTTAATGGGTATACCGAGTCAAATAGTGACAATTAAAAATAAATGGAGGGATTATTTGATAGTTGAATAATTTTTTTAAAAAAATGGAGACAATATTATGCAAAAAATTAATACTCCCTCTATCCAACAATAGTTGTCCACTATTGACTTTGCACACTTATTAAAAAACTATTAATAGAAAGATAATTTTACTAATCACTATTTGAATATAATAAATACAATATCTTAAAAAATGTAATCGACAAATGACTATAATTAATTAATGATAATGGTAAATTAGAAACTAAGTGAACAAATATTGTTGGACATGCAAAAATAATATAGTAAACACGTATGGTTGAACATATTGAGTATACAACAAAACCTCACTAAATTAATACTCGGTAAAATAATAATCTCTCTAAGATAATATTTTCCTCTGGTCCGGACTTGGGATAATAGAAAAAATCACTTATTTTGATAAGATAATAAGATAATATATTTTCATAAGACCCCTATATAAATATATGGTCCCATTATTATTATAAATTTATAATTCTTTACAAGTACAAATATATCTAAGACAATTTAGTGAAATGTGATTCTATTGTGTTCTATTTTTTGTTAAATTTTAAATCTAGTTGAAGTTCATCTCTAACTTTTCATATTGCACCCAAAAGTTTGTTGTTATCTTTTTGAACTATACCATAAAATTGTGAAGAGTTCTAGATACGATAAGTGTTTCCTTACGCGTAACTGGTTCTAATGTATTGTATCATCTAGAACTTCATCATCAATATTTTTTTTATTGTATCCACAATTTCTTCTAAGTTCTAGACCTCTGAATATATATCATTTTCACCTGGATAATCCAATAGGTTATTGGCGTCCATTTTATTGCGGTAACTGAGATCATTAATCATGACCTCAAGTTTGTTGCAGTAACATTTTCACATGCAAGTTCATTCAAATTCTCTGAGATTTCATCATCCAAACAAATTTTATAGTGTCGACAAAGAATTGTTGTTGTCTCTTGTTGAACACTTGTCGTCCAAGCCGAAATTACAAAATTGATAGCATCCAAAACATTAGTCTTTTGTGGATCGATTTCATGTCCCACTTCATATAGCGTTCTAATATCCTGCGGTAATATCAGTTGTGATAATACATCTTGAAAAGATCTTATTATCCCAGCACCACAAGGGTGAATCTCAAAACACTCTATAAATTAATAATTATTAATTTGTCGATTAAATAATATCTCTATAAATTAATAATATTTCATGATCCCGACTATATTAATTTATAGAGGTTTTACTGTATAAATAATTTAACTCTTTATTTATCAAAAGACCCCATTAATTAATATTTTCATTTCGAAAATGACTCCTTAATTTGACGAATACAAAGCGTTCCGTTTTTGAAAAGTCATCCAATGACTTCTTTTGTAAGTGCATAACCAAAAGTTTACTTCATTATTAAGTTACTCCTCTATTGTGTATTAATTGAATTTGTAAGATAATCATACATATTAAGAAAAATATTTAAGGATATAATTTAAACTATACTTTTCACTATTGTCCTTTCTAAAATTATAAATATAATTTTATAAGTAATGTAATTTATCTCCTAGAAAATATAAAATTCAATAAATAAAAGGGCAAATATGAAAAAAAGTGTCAAACATCCATCTTAAACTTTGAACAATTCAATTATTTTGAATAATAAAAAAACCTTAAAAAATCACCTTTTTTTTCATTTACTTTAAAATTTACTTAATATAGAACAGAAGGAGTACCTAATTAAGTTTAGATTTTTTCTTTTTACCCATCGGCTAGGGGCATATCTATGTTATAGTCAGGGTGTCCAGACACCCTTCGTCGTAAAATAATACCATATATATAAGTAAAATGATATACGAAGTGATTAAATAACATATTCTGGACATACTGACAAAACAAGATGTTGTAGCCCAGTATTATTAGATGTCTTGAAAGAGTCAGTGCTTAGGGTGCTCACGTGTTTGAATTTCACTAGTAACAATTTTTATTTTCTTAAACTTCTTTGGACACTCCCTAAAATTTCTCACTCCACCACTACCATGTGCCACACGTATGTGTGTTGTCTATTGCAATTTAGTGTCCCTTGTGGACCTAGTTGGTTGAGTAGTTACGAAGCAATAAGTGTATATAGCAAGGATGCGTGTGTGGCCCATTAAAAAATAAAAATTCAAGATTTTTAGAAAGTGTAAGAGACGACAAAGGTTTGGTAATGCAAAGAGTGAAATAGGTGTTTCTTTCTCGATAGTAGGAAATTTTTAATTAATGATAAAATATATAATATTTTAAAAATATAAATCATGATAATAATAATATATATGATATTAAAGTATATCTAATTAGATAGTTTCTTCATTAAAAAAGGGATCAATTAGGATAAAAAGGAGTGAATGTCTGGTGTTCATAATTGAGAGTAGAGTTGGGATGTAATGTGATGATAGACGAAAGAAAATATCATTTTTTATTTTGAATTTTTAAGATAACACTAATTTTGATATATATATATATAAAAGCGTGAATAACCACACACCTCCCCGTCAACACATGTGCTTACTTACTCGATATTACGCTGAATTTGAGGGTTATTTTTGTCATTCTACGCTTGACTATACACCTGATCCCTTATCTTACCCTTCAATCCTGATGCCACCGCTAAAGAGCTCCACCTCCAAACGTTTGCTTTGTTCTCTTCTTTTCTCTCAAATTTGCGTTTATACCTCCGTCCTATCTCAGGTGAGTTTATTTTAGAGTGGTATTATTTAGTAATTTTTCCCAAGCAAATTTTGTCAGTCTTCTTTGGGGATCTCTTGAATATTTTCTCCTTTAGTTTTTAATTTCTATAAATGATTTTTTTTGTTTTAGCCTTTCCTTTGGTGTATTTGCAATCTATAATATGTTCTCTTTGACTTACTACATAATATTCTTCTTTTTGTCGTTTTAAATTTATGAATTTACAATTGTTGTGAAAGATATTTCTTTCACTTCTTAAGTGAAGCAAACTCTATGCTCTAATTTTATTTTCCGCATTTTACATTCTTTTGCCAATTTATAAGGTGTTCAATACTTCTCACAAAAAAATCATGTCTTACTAATACCTACATAACTCTAATCAGCTACAAAAAGACCCCTTAATTTATTGATTCAAAGTACTCCCCTTTCTTACCAAAAATGCACCACAAACGTAGCAACTATGTCTCTGATTTACCCTAAGAGCTAACTTTTATTTTACCTTTATAGTATATCATATCTCTTTACCTTCTTTATATAACAATGTGATATAATTTATTCCGTAGGCATCGGGTATTCTTAGGTTCTTAGCTGAATTTATTGATTCAAGTACTCCCCTTTCTTACCAAAAATGCACCACAAACGTAGCAACTATGTCTCTGATTTACCTTAAGAGCTAACTTTTATTTTACCTTTATAGTATATCATATCTCTTTAACTTCTTTATATAACAATGTGATATAATTGATTCCGTAGGCATCGGGTATTCTTAGGTTCTTAGCTGAATTTATTGATTCAAAGTACTCCCCTTTCTTACCAAAAATGCACCACAAACGTAGCAACTATGCCTCTGATTTACCTTAAGAGCTAACTTTTATTTTACCTTTATAGTATATCCTATCTCTTTACCTTCTTTATCTAACAATGTGATACAATTTATTCCGTAGGCATCGGGTATTCTTAGGTTCTTAGCTGAATTTAGGAGCCACTAATTGATTTCGATAGAAAAATAACGGAGAAAGGATTATCCCAATTGTAAAACAAAGTGATAATGTCTTCCCTATCATCCCCTTTTCTCACTATGCCTTCCTATGTGCACTTAATACCTCAATGTAACAGTGAGGTTGTGCTATTTGTTGGGTATATAGCAAGAGTTAATGGGAAATGGAGGGAAGATGAAGAGAGAGAAACTTGAAAATTTCTCTTATGCTTTAGTAAAAAGACCAATCTCCCTCATTGGTGGTGGAAAGAAAAATAGAAGTGTTTAAATTAGAAACACTTCTATTAGTTGTTAAAAGGGTTGGAAAGAGGGACCCCCTCGCGCCGTCATCGTTGCTCGGCTCGGCTTCGACTTTGGAAAAGGATCGATCATTTAATTATTTAGTTATTTATTTATTTAATTAATTAAATTAAATTACATTGCCAAAACTTTTTAATTATTTGATTAATTAGCCGAAACGTCCCGATCCGACTCGAATCTGCGTGACCCATCTTATTTAAAACACTTTCCCATTTTATTTGAATTTCCCACCGTTGGAGATGACTATTCTGAAATGTTGCAACTTTCAAGAACAACCATGACCGTTTGAAAGGTTGCAAACTTTCATGAATTGTCGTGTGGTTTTTGAAAAGTTGCAATATTTCGGAACCAGTGTTTCTTGGCTGTAAATACCAGTGATTCTTTAGACTTTTTATTTTACTAAATTTCTGACTTCTTCTTCTTCTTCTGCACAAATTTTATTCGTGTACTTTACTATCATTGAGTGGCTCGCTAACACCAGGGTTTTGGGTATCAATACACTGGTGATTAAGATCGTTCTATCCTGGGAGGATATATTCCAATTCAAACCTCAGTTACTATAGGGGAATAATTTCCTTAAGGGGACACTGTGCATTCAGTGGGTTCAATTTTCTTTCCATTCTGTTTCATACAGATTCTGGTACGTTTTACAGATTTTAGTTTTTTGTTAATTAATTTCTGTTCTTCACTGGGTGATTTAAACTTTGGATATTTACTGTTTCTACAAAGTTTTGTTATCACCAGAATTGTTAGACTACAGATTGCATAACAATGTTAAGGAAGTTGTTTTTTATTGTTAATCTGTATTTCTGGTGGAGACAAAGACCTTCGTGGTTTTATACTCCTATTAGGTTTGCAATTTCAGTTATTGCTTACTAAATCAGTTGTATCGATTTTTGTTTATCAGAAATGACAATTGACAATGCTACGACTTCGGTGGATGTTGCTGCACCAACCCGAACTGCTATACCACCAATAGAGAAACTGGGAAAATTCTCTGTTGTGAATTTCAAAGGATGGCATCAATGGGTATTTTTCTGGCTTACCACTCTTGGTCTGCAGAAATTTACCAATGAAGAAACTCCAGTGCCTGCTGCTGATATGACAAATAGAGAAAAATCCATGGTTATTGAAGCATGGAAACATGCAGACTTCTTATGTAAGGGCTACATTTTAAGTGCTTTAGATAATGACTTACATAATGTCTACAGTGCAATGACAACTTCGAAAGAATTGTGAAATGCACTTGAGAAGAAATATAAGACAGAAGATGTATGCTTGAAAAAGTTTGTGGTCGCAAAGTTTTTAGACTATAAAATGTAAGACGGTAAAATTGTTGGATCACAAGTGCAAACTTATTTTCCATGATCTGATTGTTGAGGACATGGTAGTTAATGAAGCTTTTCAAGTGGCTGCAATGATTGTGAAATTACCTCGAACTACTTCAAGAATTATTTAAAGCACAAATACAAGGAAATTAAAATTGAAGATCTTGTGATTCGGCTCAAGATCGAGGAAGATAACAAGACCACCGAAAAGAAGTCTCATGGGAGTTTGACAATAATTGGAGTTTGGAGTTAATAATGTTGAAGAAGCCCCCACCAAAGGCAAGAAGAGAAAGAAGTCCAATTGAAAGAAGTCAGGACAGGCCAAGAAGAAATTCAAGTGTTATGTATATAAGCTCAATAGTAAGGATGAAGCAATTGATGCATTTAAGCAACACAAAGATGAAGTGGAGAATCAATTAAATCAAAAGATAAAAATGATTCAAAGTGATAGGGGTGGAGAATACAAATCTCGTTTTGCAGAGATATGTTTGGAATATGGTATTATTCATCAAACTACTGCACCCTATACACCATAATCAAATGGATTGGCAGAACGAAAGAACATAGCATTAAATGAAATGATGAATGCCTTGTTAATCAGTTCTGGTTCACCGCGAAACTTGTGGGGGGAAGACATCCTTACGGCTAACAAGATACTCAATAGGGTACCCCATAGCAAAACGCAATCAATTCCATATGAGTTATGGAAAGGAAGGAAACTCAATTTGAAATATTTCAAAGTGTGGGGGTGTTTAGCCAAGGTAGATGTTCCTTTACCCAAGAGGGTGAAAATGGGACCTAAAACACTAGATTATGTATTTATTGGATATGCTGTGAATAGTAAAGCTTGTCATTTTTTTGTTCACAAATCTGATAATCCTGAAATTTATGTTAATACGGTAATTGAGTCAGATAATGTTGAGTTCTTTGAACACATTTATCCGTATAAAACTGAATGCGAGTCGACAAGTGAAAGACCTAAACGACCACAGGAAGAATCAACGGAAAATACACTACCTAACGAGGATCCTAGGCGTAGTAGTCGTCAATGGAAATCCACTTCTTTCGAACCAGACTTTGTGGCATTCTTGCTTGAAAATGAGCCTCAAACATTTAAAGCAGCGATGTCTTCGTCTGAGTCAACTTATTGGAAACAAGCAGTCTATAGTGAGATCGAATCAATTTTGAGTAACCATACTTGAGAATTGGCTGCTCTTCCTCTAGAAAATAAACCTTTAGAATCAAAGTGGATCTTTAAAAGGAAAATAAAAGCCGATGGGACTATTGACAAATATAAGGCTAGACTTGTAGTCAAAAGATACAAACAAAAAGAAGGTCTGGACTACTTTGATACGTACTCTCCATTAACAAGGATAACATCAATTAGGATGTTAATAGCACTAGCGGCAGTGCATGATCTTAAAATCCACCAAATGGATGTTAAGACAACTTTCTTAAATGGAGAGTTGGAGAAAGAAATTTACATGGAACAATTGACGATATAAATGCTACTAAGTGCATGCTGTCCAGCAAGTTCGATATGAAGGACTTGGGAGTTGCTTATTTGATCTTAGGGATCATAATTCTCAAAAATCCTCAAGGACTAGCATTAGCTCAATCTCATTATATTGAAAGAGTATTGGACAAGTTCAAGTACTTGAATTTCAACGTTGTCAAAACTTCAATTGATATAAGCTTTACTTTTCAAAAGAATGAAGGTGAAAGTGACTCTCAATTGGAATATGCCAGAGTGTTGGGAAGTTTGATTCATATTATGAATTGTACATGACCAGATATAACATGTGCTATTAGCAAGCTGAGTGGATTCACTAGTAATCCTAATTAAACTCACTGGATGGAAATGAAACATATGTTGGGGTATTTGAAACATACACAATACTATGCTTTTCATTATAATAAATATTCTGCCATGATTGAAGGATATAGTGATGCAAATTGGATCACCGAGTTAAATGAAGTAAAATCCACAAGTGGTTATGTGTTTACACTTGGTGGAGGAGCTGTCTCTTGGAAATCGTCCAAACAGACATGTATCGCTTGCTCCACAATGGAATCTGAATTTATTTCCTTAGATAAGGCTGGTGAAGAAGCTAAATGGCTTCGAAATTTCTTAGAGGACATTCCATTCTGGCCCAAACCTATGGGACCTATATGCATACATTGTGATAGTCAAGCAACAATAGGTAGGGCAGCGAGCATCATGTACAATGAAGAGTCTCGTCATATACGGCGGAGACATAATACCATAAGACAACTGCTCTCTAGTGGAATTATCACAATTGACTATGTGAAGTCAAGCGATAATGTGTCAGATCCACTAACGAAAGGCCTAGTGAGAGAGACAGTTGAAAGATTATCTAAGGGAATGAGTTTACGGCTTAGGACAAGTCATCATGGCGGTAACTCTACCTAGCAGATTGGAGATCCCAAGAGCTAGGTTCAAGGAGAAAAACAAAGTTGTGATTGACGGTTCGATATTGTCAATCAACTCAATCCATTCTCATGATGAAGAAAATGTTCAGGAATGAGGTTAAAACATTAAGGCTTGTTAATGAGTTAATAAAGCTTAAAGTTTTTAATGATTTGCTAAGTTTGGTAGATTTGACCAAATAGTGTATCTACGCGATGACACAATTAGAAATCACCTATGTGAGTGTGAAGTGTAAGCCGCTTCAAAGAGAATTATTTGTCAAAAGCCTATTCTCTATACACTCATGAAACTAGGAGGTGTTCATGGCTGAAATGAACACAACTGTAAGAACCATAAACGGTAAAGGGTTAATTGTGTGACATATGGTTGTCTAGGTATACACCAAAGCTCAACGGTTCAAAGATATCGCATCTACTGATTGACCGAGTATATCCGACATATGTTCACTACGAAAAGTTCAAGGGCAAACCTTCTTATCCAGATGCAATTGATCATTGCTTGTAAAGTACATCTTCATTCGTGCATTCCTTTATGCTATAACCATTCCCCATTCATGTGGGGGATTGTTGGGTATATAACAAGAGTTAATGGGAAATGAAGGGAAGATGAAGAGAGAAGAACTTGAAAAGTTCTCTTATGCTTTAGTAAAAAGGCATTTCTCTCTCATTGGTGGTGGAAAGTAAAATAGAAGTGTTTAAATATAGAAACACTTCTATTAGTTGTTAAAAGGGTTGGAAAGAGGGATCCCCCTCGCGCCATCGTCGTCCCTCGCTCGCTTGGCTCGACTTCGGCTTCGGCTTTGGAAAATGATCGAGAGATTATTTTTGGACACTTTTTTTTAATTATTTAGCTATTTATTTATTTAATTAAATTAAGTTAAATGGCTAAAACGTTTTAATTATTTGATTAATTAGCCGAAACGTCCATCCGCGCGACCCATTTTATTTAAAACATTTTCCCATTTTATTTGAATTTTCCGCCGTTGAAGATGACTGTTCTGAAAGGTTGCAACTTTCAAGAACAACCATGACCATTTGAAAGGTTGAAAACTTTCATGAATGGTCGTGTGGTTTCTGAAAGGTTGCAACCTTTCGAAACCAGTGTTTCT
>JAJOOH010025888.1:0-16679 GCA_029582605.1 Solanum gracilifrons
TTGTAGATTTGGAATCTTGTCTCATTATTTTATTTGGATCGATCCATTTATGGATGAGGTCATTTTTCATTTTAGCTTTTTTGTATAGAGTGAGCTTTGGCTCTTATTTAATAAAATGATCTGTGGATCAAAAAAAAAAAAAAAAAAAGAATATATGTTGGAAAAAAAAAAAAGAGTTTTTATCCCAAACGAACAACCTGCCTCGCCCCACATGAATTTTGAAAAAGTATATTTAAATCTGTTCTGGTCCATTGCCATCCCTAAGTGGAATGGAAGTGTCCACAAAGTTAATTTTATTTATACATTGTGGACAATGGACATGCTGCTCAGATTGTAAATAGAGCTACAGCCAATTTAACATATGACTCTCATGTCATGGTAACAAAAAAGACTTTTACCGTCAATCGCACATTAATAAAGAGTGTGAAAGTCTTTACTTAATTGTCATTAGTTCCAATATGGTTATAGTTTTGTTTAACCACTAAAATTAATATATTAGCCTAGCATTATAATATAATTTTATATTACTCTTTTAAACAGGTCAATAACTTCTTTTTTTTGATAATTTTGTATTAGTTACATTTGATGTAATAAACAAATATCCAAGGCAAGTAGTGATATAACTTTTTTTTCCCTTTCTAGTTTTCTGGCCATTCAAAACAGTTTTTTTTTTATAAATATCCATTCATTTCATTCTTAGCTCCACCTATGACTAGTGCCCAAACAAGTGTCAAATTGGTACGAGAATTTGTGTAAATCGTGAATTTAAAAGAGTTTTTATTCCAAATCCGCAACCTGCCCTGCCCATTGTCATCCTTAAGTGGAATGGAAGTGTCCATAGAGAAGGTATATAGTTAATCACCGAAATCTTTAGGTTGTACATCAGAGTATAGTTGCTCACAAGCAATGAAATTTCGCCAGAGGGTTTTCGTATCCGGTATCACAAGTGATGTGAAAACTAGGGATTATCATCAACTCTGGAAGGATATATTTCATAACCTCAGGTGCTTAAGAGAAATAATTTCTTTAAGGACACGCTATGAATTCAGTGAGCTCGATTTTTCATTTTTTCATCTTTTGTTGTTATTATTATTTTGGTGCTAGACTTGAGTGACTTGTGGCTTTAACTAAAGCTAGTCTTTCCTACAACATACAAAGAACATCCTGACAATAATAGGACTTCCTTAACAAAGAGTGTAAATATAGATAAGTTAACAAACGGAGTTTTTCTGACTATATACTAGCAGGGTTTGTCACACTTTACGTCTTGATGTTTGATTGGACACGAAGTTTATGAAAGACGAAAATTTGAAATTTATCTGTAAATCATCTTATTTATGCCTTTAGGTAACGCCATCCTCACTGACATATGATATATATTTCCCAGAAAGTATTCTCTTTCACCTTTCTATACTTATGTTTCTTTTATCAAAACCATGCTTTAATTAAGCCATGGTGATAATTGTCAGTTCCCTACCATGAGTTAGTTATACAATGTTGTTGGAGGGACAAGTCAAGAAGATTACTGATAGATCAATAAAAAATTGTTTCAATAAGCTTGAATCTTCTTAAAGAAAGCGAGATATTCACGTCAATTTAAAGATTTATTTTATTTTATAGTTGTAATTGTATTTTCACCTACAATTAATAAACCTCAAGATTAATAGATACTTGAAATAAACTAATTAGCATTCAACTAATGGCAAACTTATAAAGAGGGATTATAAAATGAAAAACTCATAAGCTCATCAACAGTACAATTGAGACAATTGCTACTTAACGGAACCTGTAAAAGCTAGAACAGTCTGTATAGTTGTGAGTATGAGGAGTGTGATAGCTGCCACAGTTGAAGCTCCTTTCCAAGGACTATTAAAATAATTGTGCCTCAAACTTGCCTTCATTCTGTTCCTTCTTTTTTTACAATGTTCAGATGCTTTTAAGCATTCTTCTTTGTAATAAAAGTCAGAATACGTAGTGACCCCATTTCCGATTTTGTTGAAGAGGCTAGCCACTTCTTTGTCCTCTCCCATCCAGTTCTCTATGATTCCTTTCTGGCGAAGCAAACTCACATCTTTTTCTGAGTCGATAAGATGATTCATGAAAGCTGCAAAATCAGTGAAATACTTACATTGTACATCAGATGATTGTTGCTCATAAGCAATGAGATTTCGCAGGATGGTTTCTGTTCCATCATATACTCGAAAACAAGGGATTGTCATCAATCCATTCTCGAACTTTATACTATCAAATAAACTTGTTTTATCCCCAAGTTTTTCAGGTAATCCAGCTTTAACGAAGCTAACTCCAGCTTGAGAAAGCTCTGTTGCATTTGGCATGACCTTATTTCGCGTTATGTCACTGTTTAAATCTTTCTTGGAATCCTTGCCATGACATGAAGCAATGTGAACGGCATGAAGTAAATGTTTGATATTACTATTTTCTGTGTTTTTAAAGGATTCACTGATCATGTTTGGCAAGTCAACAAAAAAGACAATTGAAGCATTCACCAGTATTAACAATGATAATTCATCATCTTGTTTTGTCATGTCATGAAGCTTGTTGAGGACAAAGAAAGGAAGTTGGTTTTCTAGTAACATCAAGTCTCGGAATATTTGATGACATATGTAACCACCAAAACTGATAATATCTTCTTTTCCTTCAAGACAAATGTCACAACACTCTCGAATAAACTCAACCACAAAACAACCATCGAGCAACAACATTTGACAAAATTGACCATTATTACGAAGCTCTTCTATATCTTCATAACATTTCAGTGCTTCCTCCTTCAGTTTCTCCAATTCATTGATGCAACTTTTCATATCAAACCCTTTTTTTCGTTGAAAAAATCGTTGTAGGTACAATAATTTGCACTTTTCCATTGGACCAAGTTGAGAATTTTTCCTATGGTAAGGACCAATAGAGACCATCTTTGGTGCATAAGCAGATGGATTTGATTTACGTAGCGACACATTTACTTTGAATATGATACGCGATTTAATAGACGAATTGTCTAAATCCTTAAGCATTTCATTAATACTTTCCTCTATGTCGATTATATGATACCCTTTTCTCTCTTCTTTTTCAGTTTGAGGATGTTGTGGAATTTGTTCATCTACTGATGAGGTAATCTCAGTGGGGTGTTTCATCCCTCTTTCTTCAACTGTAATTCCTACGATAGACGTAATCTTTTTAATTTCAATTCAGAGACATAATATTATTCATAGCAGAATTTGATTTGAAAAGAAAGTATAAAATTGTATTGAAGTATATAGTTATGTATAGTACAAAATTAATTATTTAGACGTTGGAACTTTGACTACGTACTTTATCTTGATTGAAATATCTTTTTGAGGTGATTGATTAATGAAGAAAATTGATTGTACTTTAAAAAAAAAACATTTCTACATGTCTAATGTGTTAGTATGATATAACTGAGACATACATTTTGTGAAATGTCAAAGTCATAATTATCTATTATATTATTTCATATAAGTTATTGAAGTCTGTTAAACTATAATTACTAATTTACTGTGCCACAAAAGAATAAAATTAAATGTTACAATATCAAATCATACCAAATTAATTTAATATGATGATAATATAATATTTTTAAAAATCAAAATTACCAGACTGAAAGTTTTTAATACTGTACCAAGTTCACTCCTAACATCAAACTCTCATGTTAATTTATAGAAAAAAAAACCTACTATGTCTTGTCAAAACATGTAGAAAATAGAACTAATTTGATCTATTAAAAATAAAAAGGATCAGGATGGATACACTTATTTATTTAATGAAAAATACATAAGCTCTTCATTTGTGTCACAAAATTTATGAACATTTTCTTTAGTAATATTATTTTAAGGCCGATGTATGAATTTCTAAATTTTAAATTTTGAATCTATTTTTAAATGAAAGAGCTAAACAAAAAACAAAAAAATCAACTTGATTTCTTCTGAAAATCATTTTCATGTCAAATGCGTATTGAATGTGGGGATCATGTACTATTAAATTTTGAAAGAAAATTTTGGGTTGAAAATAGAATAACCTTTTACCTTATTTAATGTGAGGATTATTATAAAAAATATAATTGATAAATGAAATAGTTTTAGGTAATTGTAGTATATAGCTATTTATTTTGTTGCCTCATTTATATCTTGACAATTAATATTAATTCACATTATTATTCTTATAAATTTCCCTAGCTTTCACTATTTTTATTTTCTTGTAATTGAATATTTTGAAGTCTTTGAAATGGTCAAATCTCTTGTATTATGTAAAATATATTGTTATCTATTTATAAAAAAAGATCAAATTTATTTTTTGGTGTCTTCTTCAATTTCAAGCACTTGCTACAAATTGTCATTATATTGAAGCAGCTAGCACAACACTATTTCAATCAACTTATCAAATTAAGCACAACACTATATTGAAAATAATTATATCAACTTTAAATTGATCTAGAAGTAGGTTTTATTGTTCTAACTTAATTATATTATATTTTTCATCATTGATGTTTTTACTTGATAAGATTTTCGTATATCCTATCCTCCTTAGATCTCACTGATATAAGTATAATAATACATGTTATTGATATTATTATTCAATTAATATTTGTCAACTAGAAGAAAAAAAATTAAGACCTCTTTATAAAGTTTGATTTTAAATCCTCAATCTTATGAGACAACACTAACCTGGTGGAAATTGTATAAAAATATTAAATATTGTAATGATACACCATTTCAAAAAGAACACACAACTAATTAAATAAGAGTAACTTCCTTTCCTCGTTAATTAATTGGCTTTGAGTTTAAGTCCTAAAAATAGACCTTCCAAAACGAGATTTTGTATGCGAGTATCAAATTAAACACTGAATGACAATAGAAAAAAATAACGAACACTAAGAATCTTTTAATTAAAAACGATCAACCATTTGAGTCATGTCCTTCAACATGAGGTATAAAATAATATATAATAGTATAATTAATTGATAGTGCTTAGCATGTAACGAGAAAATGCAGAATATTACCTCTTTGGTGTGGCTGTTTTTTCTATCGTATATATTCAACTCTTGCTTTTGGTGGATTTTTCATTGCTATGGAGTATCTATTATATAGTAAAAGAAGAGAAGAAATACAAATAATTGAAGATAGTATCCAGATACATGTAGGGTAGGGAGTGTCAATATTGTTGCCCTTACTAGTAGTCGTAGGACTATTCTTGTGGTTTTTAGTTCTTCAGTTTTTATCGATATCTATAATTTTGTGTAGTTCAATTATAATATTTTGTTTTGCTATACTATCTCTAATTTTTTTTTTTGGTAAGCATCTCTATTTTCCGCTACTATCTATTGTTAGTGCCTCTTGTATGACTACTTTTTTAGATTGTTTTTATCTTGAGCAAAAGACTATATGTTCAACAATTTTTCACTTTTGAGTACGAAAAATAAAGTGTATAAAATTAATATTAAAAAAGTAAGGTAGTTCAGTAGGTTCTTTAATATCACAACAAAAGTATAAACATATTATTTAATTCAGTTCCAAGACTGATAAGAGCTTATGCCTTTTGATGTTTTGATGATCTCCTCACAAGTGCAGGGTCCTGGTCCTCTGCACAGTATGAATTCTCGTCCAGTGGTCAAAGCGTTGTACAGCTGGAAAACTGTCTGCGTCAGAGAGTTGGTGAGGTGCAGAGTACTCCACCAATCAGAAGCAATGAGGTTACTTGTACGTTTGGCAGTATCTCTTCATGATATATATAAAACAACAAACAACACTTTGATTCATTCATTCAAATAGAAAGATATTTCAAGCTTCAAGAACAGCATGGACCTGATCGATTGCTTCAAGTGCTTCCTGTACCAGCTGTTACTTTGTTTGCTTGTAATAGTGCTTATATTGTAGGATTCGTTTCGTTGTGATAAGAAACGTTTCAACTTGTGTGAATCATTGTGAGTTCTGAGTTAGAGTTAACTTGGTTCTTACTCCGAAACCTATATTAATCAAGATAGAATTAGTATAGTGGGTAGTGTGGCATCTACTCTAGCTCGTCTAAGTAATAGGAGGTGTTACTTAGAGTTGGGATTAGCAGGCTAATCTCAGTTTGTAATTGGCTTTTACTTTTGCTTAGAGAAGATTAGTGAAAAGCAGTTCTGAAAGTCCTGGCAGGCCAGGTCGTGGTTTTACTCCCTTGTGCAAGGAGGTTTCCACATAAACTCTCTTGTCTATCTTTACTGTTCAACACTTGTTTCTTTACTATTTTAGTTTCAACTGTGCTGAGGACCTGGTCCCATTGATACAAGTGGACGCATACATTCCATCAAGTGGTATCAGAGCCTGACTTTTCAGTTTGGTTAACACCAAGAAAAGAAAGGATCCTGAAGGAATGGCTGCTCCACCCAATACGGAGGAAGGACAATCTTCTACCAGGCCACCACGTTTTAATGGACAATACTATAGCTGGTGGAAAAATCGAACGCACGACTACATCAACGCTGAGGACTCTGAGCTATGGGACATCATCTTTGATGGACCATATATTCCTACAAAAGAGACGAAGGATGGGGAGATTACCACCACTGTTGTCAAAACTAGAAAGGAGTACAACGAGGCAAATAGGAAAAAGATAGAAAAGAACTACAAAGCAAAGAAGATTCTAGTGTGTGGAATTGGAGCAGATGAGTACAACAGGATTTCTGCGTGTGAGACTGCCAATGAGATATGTGATTGTCTTCAAACAGCCCATGAAGGAACTCAGCGAGTAAAGGAGTCTAAGATTGATATGCTCACCACTCAGTATGAAAATTTAATTATCAAAGAAGGGGAAACCATCTTTGAGATGAACTCAAGATTCACCTCTCTCACCAACGAGCTGAGAGGTTTGGGTGAGCCTACTCCTGTTCATAAGCAAATTCACAAGATCCTCAAGGTACTTCCGAAACCTTGGCAAAGCAAGGTGGATGCCATAACAGAGGCCAAAGATCTAATGACGTTTCCCATGGATGAATTGATTGGGAATCTTCAGACCTACGAGATGAACATGAAACAGGGGACGACTGTGAAGGAAGGAAAGAAATAAAAGTTCATTGCCTTAAAAATATCTCAGAGTGAGGTAACTGAAGAAGAGGATGAGATGGCATACGTCACTAAAAGATTTCAGAAGATCTTAAATAAGCATGGAGGCTTCCAAAAGAAAACCTCTTCCAACAGAACTGCCACTGCAAATGATCTATGTTATAAGTGTGGCAAGCCTGGTCACTTCATGAGGAACTGCCCCAGTCAAAAGCAGGAAACTCATGACACCAGACCTCAAAAAAGAAGGGACCTGGTCCCAGACTATGATCAAAGGAAGGCACATGCGGATCAGCTGGTGAGAAAAGCCTTTGCTGTGTGGGGAAATGACTCGAGTGAATCAGAAGAAGATGAAGAGAGTCATGAGGATGTTTCAATGATGGCCATTAAAGATGATGAAAGCATCTTCAACTCCATTTTCTCCTTAATGGAAAATTCTGATGATGAAGAAGATTCAGACGAGGTAACTCTTTTTGATCTTAAAGATGATCTAGATAATCTGCCTATTGAAAACTTGAGAAAGCTTGCTGCTCTGCTTATTGACTGTGTTGATGAACGAACCACTGAAAACTTAATGTTGAATAAAAAATTAAGTTTGTGTGAAGATAAGAATTCTGCTCTCATGTCTCAAGTTGCTGAAATCAGTGAAAGGATAAAAACTTTAGAAACTAGTAACATGACATCTGAGACGAACCTTGGAAACTTAGTAGGTGGGAAGAGAAAGCTTAGTATTTTTGAGGAAGAACTGGAAGAAAAGCTAAAAAATTCTGAGTTTAAGCTAGTTGCTTCTGTTGAAACAAATTCTCAACTGAGAAAGGATCTGAGTAAGGTCAAGGAGGAATTAAGTCACTCTCTAAAATGGATGGACTCCTCTAAGATACTCTCTAATTTATCCAATCAAAGTTTCAATGGAAAGAAAGGGTTAGGACGCAGACAAATAGAACCTACCTACAATCCCCATAGCAAATATGTGTCTGTATCAGACAACCTTTTGTGCACTCACTGTGGTTGAAATGGTCACTTGAAAGAAAATTGTGAGAGTCTGAGAAAAGCTAAAGAAAGACATGTGAGATTTGTTAGATCTGAAAATGATGTTAAAAAGGGACACAAGGGACCCGGTCCCCTGTATCGTAAGAACATTCTACCTCCCTGGACATCAAAGTTTCTTATCAAACCTCTTAATAACTACTGGGAACTCCGTCTGAAGTGGGTTCCTAAATCTAACAACTGATTTCTATGTAGAAGAGAGGAAAAAGTTAGTGCTGGTACATGGACAGTGGATGCTCAAGGCACATGACTGGAGACACTTCAAACTTCCTCTCTTTGAAAGCACACCAAGGTGTTGGTGTGTCGTTTGGTGATGGAAAGAAGGGCTCTATCCTTGGTATTGGCAAAATAGGGAGATCAGTTGATAATTCAATAAATAATGTACACTATGTGAAGGGTTTAAAGTACAATCTTTTGAGCATTTTACAAATCTGTGATAAGGGAAATGAAGTCAAGTTCATGTCTGAAAGGTGTGTGGTTACAAACTGTGCAACTAAGAGAATTGTGATGTCTGCAAAAAGAGTCAAGAATATGTATGTTGCTGATCTTGATTCTGTTGAAGGAGTTAGCTAGTCATGTCTGAGTGCTCAAACTAATGATGCAAATCTTTGGCACAGACGACTGGGTCATGTAAGTACCTCATTACTAAACAAGCTTGTTGCAGGGGACCTCGTCCGCGGACTACCAAAGTTGAAGTTCTCTAATGACAAAGTTTGTGACTCCTGTGTAAAAGGCAAACAAACAAGATCTTCTTTTAAGGCAAAAAGGGGTGTGAGCACTTTCACACCTTTGGAACTTCTCCACATGGATCTGTGTGGACCTGTTAGAATTCAAAGCAAAGGAGGTAAAAAATATATTTTTGTGATAGTTGATGATTTCTCCAGGTACACCTGGAGTTTGTTTCTGCGGAAAAAGGATGAGACTACTGAAATTCTGATCACTTTTGCCAAAGCCATCTAATTGAAGATAAATTGCAAGATAGCCAGTATCAGATCTGATCATGGTACGGAGTTTGAAAACTCTATACTTGAAGGGTTTTGTGCAAAATCCATTCATAACTTCTCAGCACCAAGAACTCCTCAGCAAAATGGAGTTGTTGAAAGAAAGAACAGAACACTGGTGGATATTGCTAGAACTATGTTGATTGATTCAGAACTTGCAATGAATTTTTGGGCTACAGCAGTTAATACAGCTTGCTATGTGAAAAACAGGTGTCTTATCAGATCAATCATCAAGAAAACACCTTATGAGCTGTTAAATAATAGAAAGCCCTCAATTGCTCATCTCAAGCCATTCGGTTGCATATGTTTTGTGCTAATAAATGGAAAGGAGAATTTAGGCAAGTTTGATGCCAGAAGTGATGAGGGAGTATTTGTTGGATACTCATCTACTAGCAAGGCGTACAGGGTGTTCAACAAAAGAACTTTGTGTGTCGAAGAAAGGATGCACATCAAGTTTGATGAATTGGTTATAAGAAATGAGAACAATGAGGACTACGAGTGTGAGGAGTT
Source organism: Solanum gracilifrons (assembly GCA_029582605.1). Lineage (NCBI taxonomy): Eukaryota > Viridiplantae > Streptophyta > Magnoliopsida > Solanales > Solanaceae > Solanum > Solanum gracilifrons. The sequence goes on from JAJOOH010025888.1 coordinate 9,632, forward strand.
GATGAACAAGCAGCAGGATGATCAGGACACTAAAGAAAAGGATGCAGAACACTCAGGAGAACCTGGTCCCTCAGAATCATCTCAGGAAACAGTGTCTCAAAATCCTAAAAAAAGATGAAGGTAACTCTGATGCTGATAGAGAAGAAGAGATTACCAGGAAGTATGGATGGAAACATCAATCTTCACATCCATTAGATAATCTCACCTCTCTACTTGACTCAGCAATTCAAACTAGGTTTAAATCAAGAAATCTAGTTGTACATTCAGCATTCATATCATCCATTGAACCCAAGAACATCAAGGATGCTTTGAGGGATGTAGATTGGATAACTTCAATGCAGGAGGAACTTCATCAGTTTTAGAGAAGCAAGGTGTGGCACCTGGTCCCCAGACCACTTGACAGAACCATTATTGGGACTAGATGGGTCTTTCGAAACAAACTCGATGAGCATGGAATCATTACTAGAAATAAGTCAAGATTGGTGGTGCAGGGTTATAACCAAGAAGAGGGAATTGATTATGATGAGACCTTTGCTCCTGTAGCAAGAATGGAGGCCATCAAAATCTTAATAGCATTTGCCGCTAACATGAAATTCAAACTGTTTCAAATGGATGTCAAGAGTGCTTTCTTGAACGGGAAACTGAAAGAAGACGTATATGTTAAGCAGCCTCCAGGCTTTGAAGATGCAGGACAGCCAAATCATGTGCTGAAATTATATAAGGCTCTGTATGGGTTGAAACAAGCTCCAAGAGCTTGGTATGAACGCTTGTCAAATTTTCTTCTTGCAAATGGGTTCAAAAGAGGTAAGATTGATAATACACTGTTTTTGAAATCCAGAGGAAAGAAGTTGCTGATTGTGCAGGTTTATGTGGATGATATCATCTTTGGAGCCACTACAGATGTACTTTGCAAGGAATTTGCTGATCTGATGAGCAGTGAATTTGAAATGAGCATGATGGGAGAACTTACTTTCTTCCTAGGCCTGCATATCAAACAAACCTCTCAAGGCATTTCAATATGCCAAGAGAAGTATATCAAAGAGCTGCTCAAGAAATTTAATCTTTTTGAGGCAAAGGTGTTGGATACTCCTATGAGCACAAGTGTGAAACTTGTTGAAGATAAAAATGGCGTGGAGGTCAATCAGACCATGCATAGGGGCATTATTGGGTCACTCCTGTATCTCACTGCAAGCAGGCCAGATATAGTGTTCAATGTAGGGATGTGTGCAAGATTTCAAGCAGCACCAAATGAGTCTCACCAGAAAGCAGCCAAACGTATCCTGAGATACTTGAAGGGAACTCAGGACCTGGTCCTCTTCTATCCTACTGATGACTCTTTTGATCTTAGAGGTTATGCTGATGCTGATTATGCAGGTTTTCTTGTTGATCGAAAAAGCACATCAGGCATGACACACTTCCTGGGATCAGCTTTGATTTCATGGGGAACAAAAAAGCAGGATTTTGTGGCATTGTCTACTGCAGAGGCAGAGTATGTGGCTGCCACATCATGTTGTGCACAACTATTATGGATCAAGCAGCAGCTAGAAGACTTTGGTGTACTTTCAGACACCATTCCTCTCATCTGTGATAACACTAGTGCCATGAATATGGCCAAAAATCCTGTTCAGCATAAGAGGACAAAACATATAGATGTGAGGCATCACTTTTTGAGGGACAATGTTGAAAAGCAGAACGTGGTGATGAAGTTTTGCAAAACTGAAGACCAGTTGACTGATATCTTTACAAAACCATTAAGTAAAGAATTCTTCATCAAAAACAGGATGAGGCTAGGAATGCACAAAATCACCTAACCCCTTGACAGATTTGCACAAAGAAATCCTTCTAATTGATTATGTTTAGGAGGGCAGGTATCTATACTTGTTTTACTGCTTGTCATAAAAGAATTCACTTCTGGTATCTTAATGCAGGTATACACTCATGGTGTGTTTAGCTGAATGGAAGGTTTAATCACACAGACAGAGTGACATACTGAAAGGAGGACCTGGTCCTCATGAGGTAAATATTAATTATACTACACTGTCTAAATGTCAACATCCTTGCCACGTGTCTCTCTCCCATTCATCGCGTCAGTTTCAAAACGTTCTGTCGTTTTTAATACCAAGGGTCGCCTCTTTTGGGACCCGATACCTTTTAAACTTAAATCCCTCTCCTCTTCTAAAATTGAAAATCTCATAAACCTTCTCCTAATATTCTCTAATTTTCTCTCCAAGTTTTGTTTTCCTCCTCGCTTCAAAAATGTCTATCAATGAGTCTTCTTCGAAAGCATCCATCTCTCAAGAAGTTGAAAACCCTAGTTCATTCGACTTCTCCGTTCCTCTTCCTGAAGAATCTCCGTCCACCCCTGTTTGTGGTGTTGGAGAAATGGATGAATCCATTTCCCCGGTAGGCGACATATTGGTCAGCCCTGTTTGTCCCTCCGAAAATTTGTTAGTTTGCTCTCCTACTCTGGTTCTATCTGGAGACAAATCCCCAATTTCAGAGGCTCAATCTGTGGCAAAACCTAATGAGGGTATTTTTACAGAAGAAACTAATATTGGTTCCCTGGAAGTGTCATCAACCATATCCGAGAGAGTATTTGAAGGGGACCTACCTGAAGGAAAAGGTCCTGAATCTTGTATCCTAACTGCTGGTGCTGAACTGGTGGCTGTTCAAAGCTTGGCCTCTTTAAGAGGTGATGTTCCACCCACTTCTCTGGAATATGATTTAGTGTCACCGGATCAGGTCCCTCCCAGAAGTGAGCCTATTTTTTACCAAACTCCCATATCATTTGATGTTGGAAGCGATAAGGAAGAAGAAGAAAAGATTTCATTAAAATGGCGCTCTAGGGGAATGCGTGGAGCAAACCAATCTCAAATGAATTATTCTGAGTTGGAAGCAGTTAAAGGTATCTCTAAGGTTGACTTGATTGAAAAACCTGATGAATAAGAAAAGGAGCAACAGAGAAAGGGAAATGGTAAGTTGGTATTGTCCCTCCCTAAAGGGGACAAACGGAAATATGTTACGAGGAGCGAAGCACAAAAGGTTATGGGAAGTGCTATTGCTGCAAGCAAAGCTCACACGGAAAGAAGTAGAAAGAGGAGAAGAGAAGGGCTTAAACCTGCGCAACCTGCCTCTACTCTTTTGTTTATTGAAAATAGTGAAACTGAATCTGAAGAAGCTGTTAAGTATGTGGCAAAAAGGAGAAGAAAATCCGAGAAAGAAAGGATTGAAACTAAGGGAAATCAAAAAGGGGGAAATAAATCTCCTACAAAAGGTGTGAAAGTTAACAAGCAGAAATTTTGTGCTAATGGAGAAAAAGGAAGAAAGCAGTTAGAGGAACAAACTGTAAAAGGACCTGGTCCCAAGGTTAAAAATAAAATCGAAGAGGACTTGACCAGAAAAGAGCGGGTGCAGAAAATGGAGCAACAAAAGGTACTAAATGGTAGAGTCCTTGATCCTGACATTCTAACACAGTTTGGTATGGGAAATTTGGTTGATGCTGTTACCATTTAAGGCTGGAATCATTTGTTTGAACCACCAGTTCCATACTTATAAGAACTTGAAGTGCGTGAGTTATTCTACAAAATGAAACTACTGGATGGAGGTGGAATCATAACTACTGTCAGGAATGTGGAGATTCATCTTGATGAAGAAACTCTGGGAATTATTCTTAGAGTGCTTGTATTGGGAGTTCGAGCTATTGAAAGATGCAAACCATTTGGTGAATTTTCAAAGCATGCTACCAAACGAGGAGATGTCAAATGGGCAGGACTCCCTAAGAAGTTCCTTAAAGGGGAGTATCAATTGATGTTTGAGTTCATTAACAAAGTCATGGTGCCCAGGACTGAGAAAAGAACCGTAGCTTCTGCTGCCGATCTTTTTCTTATGGAAAAACTTGGTGAGCTTGAGGAAATCAACCTCTCTGCAATTATGCTGGAACATATGCATAGAGTAATGACATGGAAGAATGCTAAGCACGGGATTCCCTATGGGTATTTGCTAAATTTTGTCTTTAACCATTTTGAAATCCCAGTGGGCAAAGGGGTACCTGGTACCACCAAGCAAATGTTCACTATGTCTACTCTACTAGAATGTGAGTGCATTGAGGGACAGGCTAAGGGCAGATCTCAGGTGGCAGATGTTTTGGAACATCAGGCTACTCTCAGGAGGGAGGTGACTGATCTCACAAAGATTTTGAGCGACAAGGAGGTAAAAATCACCAGGCTGAAGTCTGAACTGCAGAAGGCAGCTTCCCAGGGACCTGGTACTTGTGAGGGTCATGAGCTAATGCTAAAAGATTTAAGGAATGACAACTCTTTGCTGCTAAAGACGAATGCCTCTCTCAACGAGGAAATTAAGTCCCTAAACAAGCAACTGATCCAGGCCCATGAGAGTGCAAATGAGCGCATGATGTTGTTGATGCGTACTTTTACTCCCTCCCCTCCTCCGTCCTAAATGTGTCCTATTTCTCTTTTCGTCTGTCTTGTCTTTTGAAGGTCCGCTTTGTTATCACATACTAGTGTGGCTTTTTGTTAGTATGACATATTGCAGTGGTCAGTATATATGATATGCAGTTCTCTTTTGTCTTGTCATCTGTTCCTGTGTGGTTTAATATTTTCTCTATGCTTACATACACATGTTCGGTATGGCCAAAGGCCCTGAATTCTTTATTGCCTTGCATTTAACTTGAATACGTTTACTGCTTTACCTTTTAAATGATGTCAAAAGGGGGAAATGTTTTTTGACAGGGGCATTGAACTAAGGGGGAACAGCTGTGGAATAGGGGCATTGAACTAAGAGAGGATTTTTTATATATTTGAATGAATGTTTGTTCACTCACGTGAGGAGTTATGCAGGTTGTTTGTCATCATCAAAAAGGGGGAAATTGATAAGAGCTTATGCCTTTTGGTGTTTTGATGATCTCCTCACAAGTGAAGGGACCTGGTCCTCTGTAGAGTATGAATACTCGTCCAGTGGTCAAAGTGTTGTACAGCTAGAAAGCTGTCTGCGTCAGAGAGTTGGTGAGGTGCAGAGTACTCCACTAATCAGAAGCAATAAGGTTACTTATACGTTTGGCAGTATCTCTTCATGATATATAAAACAACAAACAACACTTTTATTCATTCATTCAAATAGAAAGATATTTCAAGCTTCAAGAATAGCAGGGACCTGATTGATTGCTTCAACTGCTTCCTGTACCAACTGTTACTTTGTTTGCTTGTAATAGTGCTTATATTGTAGGATTCGTTTCGTTGTGATAAGAATCGTTTCAACTTGTGTGAATCATTGTGAGTTCTGAGTTAGAGTTAACTTGGTTCTTACTCCGAAACCTATATTAATCAAGATAGGATTAGTATAGTGGGTAGTGTGGTATCTACTCTAGCTCGTCTAAGTAATATGAGGTGTTACTTAGAGTTGGGATTAGCAGGCTAATCTCGATTTGTAACTAGCTTTTAATTTTGCTTAGAGAAAATTAGTGAAAAGCAGTTCTGAAAGTCCTGGCAGGCCAGGTCGTGGTTCTACTCCCTTGAGCAAGGAGGTTTCCAGGTAAATTCTCTTGTCTATCTTTACTGTTCAGCACTTGTTTCTTTACTGTTTTAGTTTCAACTGTGCTGAGGACCTAGTCCCATTGATACAAGTGGACGCATACATTCCATCAAAGACAACTTTATTTTTATGTCTCTATTTGGGTAAATTAACTGTGTAGTATGTCACGACCCAAAAAAGGATGTGATGGCACTCGTCTTATCCCACCAAGACAAGTCAGCCTAAAACTCAACCATTACAATAAAAGGTCCGGGCTAGTAACCTAAAAAAAATGTAGTAGCAAGGGGTAAGTACCAAACCACACGCTACTCAGCAAGTAAACCTATAAACACATGCTAAGGGGATAGAATATAGGTACTTCATACACCCCAACCGAACCTGCACAACTATAACCTGCATAAAGCCAGCCCAACCTAACAGTTCACAATTTACAAGCACATACCGCAACAACAACATTCTAACGATCACATATTATGAACAACAAGCTCAATATTCAACAATCACAACTTCCACAACTACAACCTGAATAAAATCAACCCAACCTAACAGTTTACAAAGCACATAACTCAACAACAACACTCTAACAATTGCATATCTTCAACAACACACTCAATATTCACTAGTCACAAGTTCCACAAAACGGCACTCACAAGATCAGCAACACACAAGATCAAGTACACCAATAATAAAGCAGTGCAATGCCATGTCAAGTATAGTGATGCATGTCTGGCCTAATGGTACGCACCTGATGTGTCTCAGTCCGAGACCCACGGGGGACATATATGTCCATGCATCTATCACGGCGCACGAATTGATCCTCGCTAATAGTAACCATCACGGTGCGCGATACGTCCCTCGAAAAGTAGTATCCATCACGGTGCGCGATACGTCCCTCGAAATGGTACATCCTCTTTAATTTCTTATTCTTTCTCAATTCACATAGCACTTGTCACAACAATGTCTTAGAACAATTCAAATGATATGTTCACATAAATAATGAGGAGATGACCATTTTCAACAAAAGTAGGTTGACCAGTTGAGTTGGTTCTTTAATATCACAACAAAAGTACGAACATATTATTTGATTGAGTTCCAAGACAACATTATTTTTATGTCTCCATTTGGGTAAATTAACTGTATAGTATGTCACGACCCAAAAATGGATGTGATGGCACTCGTCTTATCCCATCAAGACAAGTCAACCTAAAACTCAACCATTATAATAAAATGCAGAAATTTCATAATTAACTCAAAAATACCCCAAAACCTGGTTGTCACGTGTAAAAGCGTCTAAAGTATTACAATTGATTCAAAAGAAAACACAATTCTCAAATGACCTTGTTTCTAGAATAGAACAAGATCATATGTAGGAGTAAGAAGGTCCGCTGAAATGACAAGCAACTAACTCACAAACCTCCACTAGAATATTCAGACAAGAAGAAGAGAAAATATCACAAAGGTCCGGGCTAGTAACCTACAAAAAAATGTAGTAGCAAGAGGT
>JAJOOH010025889.1:0-12338 GCA_029582605.1 Solanum gracilifrons
ATGTGATGTCTAATATGAGGTAAAGGTAAGGGTTAGTAAATTATACACACGTAGCCGGACCAAGGTGCGGGGTGAAATTCTCTAGATGTCGGACCAAGAATTTAGAGATACCTAACTTATCACTTTGCATGTAGTACACTAGGAAAGGATTGTTATTACTAGGATTACTGCGTTATAAGCTTGTGGGGAACACGTATACCCTAGTTAATTCTCTCATCTTGATAACAACCGAAATTGACTTTTGTTTACTAATTACTTACTGACTTATTACAACTTGTTTCACAAATCTCCCCTTTTTAATTACTTGTTTCTGGAAGTAATTTGACTAAACGAATATAATTGTTGGTTAAAGTGAAGTCTAAACCATTTTCCTCGTGGGATCGACCCCAACCTACAAGTTGGGTTCTTTATTTGATAACGATCGCTTATGCTTCTTTAGGGAGGTGTAATTTTAGTGTATCAGTTTTCAAACACCAATTTCAAAAGTTCTTGAGTCCAACGGCGGTCCAAGTTGAGCTCGCCGACTTCTTTAGCTAGTCGTTGACTGGACATTTTACTCGCCAACCTGCACTTTTCAAACACATTCTACATTTCAACCTGCACAATCAACACACGATTATTCCAAAAACATAAAGAAAGCAATAAAACTTGGGTTGCCTTTCAAGAAGCGCCTTAGTTTACGTCGTGGCTCAACACAAGTCCCCACTCAAACTTCACTCCTAGGGTGAAGATGAGACAACACATGACCCATTTGGATCTCTAGTAGCTGTATAGATATGGAATGGGAAGCAGTCATCTGATTCAGCAGTGAGACATTCTCTTTTATGTCTTTCAACAATCTGTCATGTTCTTCGACTTTGTGGAGAATGAGTGAGAGCATCTTTTCTACTTGTCCACCCTCGTACTCCTTAGATTTTCTACGCTCATCAGGGGGAATGTACATATCTTTATTTTGGTACAGTACTTCCAATTCCACGATCTTTCTAGCCAAGAGATTCAGATGAGTCAACGGTGTGGCCAAGACCTGGTCCTTCTCTGTCTCATTGTTGGTCTTGGCCATGTGGTCAAGGAGTTGGGCTGCTATTGCATAGGGTAGTCGTATGAGACCACCTGGAGAAATTTTGTCAGCCACTCCTCTGTTCTTAGGACCACGACCTCTATAGAACTAGTCCAGTAGCATCTTATCTAGGATTCCATGAGTTGGGTATTGCAGCAATAGTGTCTTAAATCTCAGCCACAACTCATGGATTGACTCACCCTCCAACTGCCTGAATCTTAGGATGTTATCCCTAAGAATCATCATTTTCGAAGAAGGGTAGCTCACTTGGGTACCGTTACTACAAGACATGCTCATTTCATCTATTTTAAATAAGCAACATACAAACTGTCACGCCCCGAGCAACCTTCGATACGCAGACACGGGACATAGGATCACAAGTGACCCCAAGCTAACCCTGCTGGCATAATCATGAGCATAGTAAAGATAAACTGAGAAATAAAATTGTTGCGGAACCTAATAATAAGTAAATCTGAAATGATGGGCAATACCCATATACTAAAACTGAATATCAAATCTGAGAGTTTAATACAAATGAAACATCAAACACAAATATTAAGCTAAATTTGACTATGTCTGAATATAGCCTCTAACTGGCTAGAAGTGCTGGGACATGCCCCAGCTAAGTCTAGCAAAACTGAAACTAAAAAATGAAAACTGAAAGATAACATGACTATTGTCCTCGAAGAATAAGGACTCACCACTTATGCTACTGAACTGGAGATCGAGAACCGATCTAAGCCTGATCTGGGTGCTGAGAAACTAAACCTGCATCACGAGAAGATGTAGTGCAGAGTATGCATCAGTACTTGAAACGTACTGAGCATGCACAATAGAGTAAAGATGAAATAAACACATAACTGAACAAGCAATAAAGCAAGAGAATAATCGAAACATGATATAGCTACTGAATACTGAGCTAACTGAATGCAATGACCAAATTTATAACATGTTGAGATTGAATACTGACTGTACTGAGATATGGTCAATGCAATGGATTCTGACTGGACTGTGGGAGCTACTAATATCCAATAAACAACATGAGCTAAATGTGGATTCTGATGTATACGCCCCATCGACAGGACCCAATACACCCGACCAAAGGTGTAGAGGCATGTTGGCATGATCACCAAGATGATTCCCACAGAGGGGACTTACAACCTACGTGGCTCGTAATTCTGGGACTATATGGGTGACTGACCCTAGTCCAACTCGATATTATGCTACTCCCAATAGATTAAATAATTAAAATATTATGACTGAATTTCTGTATTATAATAGATAGCTCAAAACTGACATGCAAAATGACAATGCGCAATAATTACGGATAATGACACATTCAAGACTGAGGAATGTATATCTGAAATATCTAACCTAACATATGTAATTCAAGAACTAAAGAACTACCAAGCTAGGGTTCTAAAATTCATGCAAGAAACGAATTAATAACATGATAATCTGATTTGGAACGTATAAATAACTAATTCATGATAATCTCCTGAAGTTCTAGAAACCCTAGGTCTAGTTAATAATAGGGAATCAAGAATCTGACTAAATTCTATGGACCTAATGGGCGAAAGGAACCCACTAGTGAAATCCCACATACCTGGTGACGAATTCCATGAAGAAATCTTTCAATTTCGGGGATGGAACTGATGGAACCTTGTTGCTTTCTTGAACTAGGGTTGCTTGACCTTTTCTCCTCTTTTGCTTCTAATTTTCTAAGTTTTGATGAAAGATCTGACCTAGGTATGTTCTAGTTATGTTTCTAGGCTAAAAGTAATCAAAACCGCGTAGTTTAGGGTTAAAACGGCGTGGTTTAGAGTCCAATGAAATAGGAAATGACTAAAAGACCACTGATCTAAAGCTGCAGATGGGTTAACCATGACCCCTTTCACGGACCGTGTAAGGGACTACGGACCATGAAGGCCCTTATGGTCTTCACTTGGTCCTGTGGTTCTGAAGGCTTGGTCCACGAGCCACTACCACGGCCCGTGTGGAGGACCACATACCATGAAGGTCCCCGTGGTCCTCACTTGGGCTGAGGTCTGGTGGCTCAGTTCTAGGAGGCCTACTGGATAGGCTTCATGGACACCCCCACGACCCATGTGAAGTACCACGGACTGTGAAGGTCCCTGCAGTCTTCACTTTGGCGTGGGGTTTAAGGGGCTGGCTAGGGAGGCTACTGGTTCTGTACGACGGACACCACCACAGCCTGTTCTCAAGACCACGGTCCGTGAAGGCATCTGTGGTCTAACATCTAAGCCTGGTGGAGTTTAACTCCAGACCACGGGCATGTCTACGGACCATGGACCCAATCACGGTATGTCGTGGTTCAATGCTTCAGTTAACTTTCTGCAAAAAAAATTCTAGGTCTGGTTTTTGAGGTGTTACAATATCTCCCCCTTGGGATCATTCGTCCTCGAATGAAGACTAAACTAACTGAAATGGAGGGGATGAGCTGCAACCCTACCACTAAACACTAGAAGCTGATTTCTGACTGAACCAAGTTCCAAAAACATGCAATTATGCTGAAAATGCAAGTACAAACTGAAGAAACACGATACTAAGACTGATTTCACGCATAATGACTGAAAAACTGAAGAGGAACTATTTCCTCAAGCTGGAGTGGAATCGGAAGAAAAGAGGTGAGGATACTTGGATTTCATGGCTGCTTCTGCTTCCCAAGTAGCTCCCTTTACGAACTGACTCCTCCACAAATCCTTGACTGAAGCAACTTCTTTGTTTCTCAATCTTCTAACCTAACGATCAAAAATCTCAACTGGTATATCTCATAAGAAAGACTATCTTTCACAGTCACAGTCTCTAATGGCACTACGGATGCTGGATCACCCACACACTTCTTTGGTAGTGAGATGTTAAAGACTAGATGCACTACTACTAATTCTACTGGCTACTCTAACTCATAAGCAACTTTACCAATCCTTTTCAGAATCTTGTAAGGGCCTACATATCTGGGACTGGGCTTCCCTTTCTTGCCAAATCTCATCACCCCTTTCATAGGTGACACTTTTAAGAAAACTCAATCATCAACTTGGAACTCTAGTTCCCTTCTCCTTACATCTGCATAAGACTTCTGGCGACTCTGACTATCTTAAGTCTATCTCTAATGAGTTGCACTTTCTCCATAGCATAAAGGACTGAATCTGGCCCTATCAAGGCTACTTCACCTACTTAAAACCAACCAACAGGAGATCTGCATCTACGCCCATACAATGCCTCATAAGGGGCCATTTGAATGCTGGAATGGTAGCTATTATTGTAGTTGAACTCTATAAAAGGAAGGTGATCATCCCAACTACCCTTGAAGTCGATCACACAAGCTCTCAACATGTCGTCTAAGTTCTGAATGGTACGCTCTGCTTGACCATCCGTCTGTGGGTGGAATGTTGTGCTAAGGTTAACCTGAGTACCAAAACCCTTCTGAAATGACTTCCAAAAATAAGAGGTAAACTGAGGACCTCTATCTGAGATCATAGACAAAGGAACCCCATGCAATCTGACTATCTCATTAATGTAAAGCTAGGCGTAGTCTTCTACTGAATCTGTAGTCTTGACCGCCAAAAAGTGAGAAGACTTAGTAACTCTATCAATTATCACCCAAATAGAGTCATATTGTCTACGAGTACAAGGTAAACCTGTGATGAAGTCCATGTTGATCACTTCCCACTTCCAAGTAGGAATGTCAATCTCTTGAGTCATACCTCCTGGTTTCTGATGTTCTACCTTAACTTGCTGGCAATTAGGGCACTTAGCCACAAAATCTACTATATCTATTTTCATACCATTCCACCAATAGACTTCCCACAGATCATGGTACATCTTGGTGGCACTTGGATGAATAGAGTATCCGCAGTTATGGGCTTCTACAAGAATCTGCTGCCTCAACTCGCCCACATTAGGAACACAAAGTTGGCCCTGATAGCGAAGCACACCATCTCCCTCTTGGGAGAAAACCTCAACTCTCTGTTGATGGACTGTACCCTTGAGTTCGAGCAATATTAGATCACTATCTTACTTTTCCTTAACCTCCACTAGCAATGAAGAATCTGATCCATTTTGAACTGTCACAACACCATCTGATATTGTCATAAGACGAACTCCTAAACGAGCAAGCCTATGAACATCCTTTGCTAGCTCTTTTCTTTCTTCCTCAACGTGCTACACTACCCATAGATACTCTGATAAGGGCATCTGCTACTACATATGCCTTACCAGGATGGTAATGCACACTTATGTCATAATCCTTGAGAAACTCAAGCCATCTTCTCTGGTGAAGATTCAACTCCTTCTGGGTGAACACATACTAGAGGCTTTTATGATCTGTGAAAACATCTACATGAACACCATACAAGTAGTGTCTCCAAATCTTGAGTGCAAACACCACTGCTGCAAGCTCGAGGTCATGAATTGGATAGTTCTTCTCATGCAACTTAAGCTATCTAGAAGCATATGCTATAACCTTACCTCGCTGCATTAACACACAACCTAGGCCGACCCTGGATGCATCACAATAAATCACATATCCGTCAGAATCCTCTGGTAGAGTCAAAACAGGAGCTGTAGTCAACCTACTTTTCAATTTTGCGAAGTTTTTCTCACAATCAGCTAACCACTGAAATTTGACCATCTTCTGAGTCAACCTAGTCAATAGTGAGGCTATGGATGAAAATCCTTCCACGAGCCTTCTGTATTAACCCGCTAGACCCAAGAAACTTTTGATATCTGCAGGAGAGGTAGGTCTGGGCCATTGTTTCACTGCTTCTATTTTCTGGGAATCCACCCGGATGCCCAAGGAAAGCAACTGATTGTAACCAACACTCACACTTGTTAAATTTTGCAAATAACTGGCAATCTTTGAGAGTTTGTAGAACAACTCTTAAATGACTCACATGTTCTTCCTCATTCCTAGAATAAATGAGGATATCATCAATAAAGATGATAATGAACAAGTCCAAATACTACTTGAACATTATGTTCATCAAATCCATGAAAGCTACATAGGCATTGGTTAGTCCAAATGACATAACTATAAATTCATAATGGCCATACCGAGTTATGAAGGCTATCTTCGGAATGCCACTATCTCTGACCTTGAGCTGATGATAACCTGATCTGAGGTCTATCTTCGAGAAATGACTAGCACCCTGAAGTTGGTCAAACAAAACATCAATCCTGGGGATGGGATACTTATTCTTGATTGTGACCTTGTTCAACTGTCTATAGTCAACGCACATCCTGAGTGAACCATCTATCTTCTTCACAAACAACACTGGTGCACCCCATGGAGAAATATTAGGTTTGATGAAGCCTTTGTCTAGAAGGTTTTTCAACTTCTCTTTCAATTCCTTAAGCTCAGCTGGAGCCATTCGGTAAGGAGGAATAGATATAGGCTGGGTATCTGGAAGGGGATCAATCCCAAAGTCGATTTCCCTTTCAGGAGGAACTTCTGGAAGATCTTCTGGAAACACTTCTGGAAACGCATTAACCACTGGAACTGACTCAAGAGTTGGGGTTTCGGAGCTTGAATCCTTAACCCGAACTAGATGATAGAGACAAACCTTAGAGATCATTTTTCTGGCCTTAAGGTAAGAAATGGACAACCCATAGGCGCTAAGCTACTACCCTTCCATTCTAAGATTGGTTCGTCTGGAAACTGAAAACGAACAATCCTAGTTCAACAATCGACTGAGGCATAACAGGTATGTAACCAATCCATGTCTAGAATGACATCGAAGTCTACCATTTCTAACTCTACAAGATCTTCTGAAGTCTTCTGAGAGACTGTGACAGGGCAATTTCTGTATACCCATCTAGCTATAACTAGGTCACCGACTGGAGTAGAGACTGAGAAAGGTTCTGAGAGAGTGTTTGGACTAACATCAAACTTAACTGCTATAAAAAAGGTTACAAAGGAAAGAGTAGCCCCTGGATCTAACAAAGCATAAACATCGAGATCAAAGACTCGTAACGTACCAGTGACTACATCAGGAAAATCTTCCTGATCATGGCGAGCCTGAAGAGCATAGAGCCTGTTTTGGCGTTGTCCGCCACCTGTACCAGAAGAGTTACCATGCTGAGTTGGGCGACCTGGTGATGCTGTTGAAGTTGTTGATTGAGCTCTACCATTATTACCTCTTTGACCCTATTTAGAAGGACAATCCCTCAACGTGTGACCAAACTGACCACACCCAAAGCATTCTTCCTTCCCTACAAGGCACTCGGTCGGATGGTTGTTACCACACTTAGGGCAAGTTGGGTCGGTTTAGGTACCTGAAATACTTCCCTGAGACTTAGAGCTTGATGCCCTACTTTTCTGATCTTGTCTGAACTTGGAGGATGGAACACTAGATGATGAAGGTGTTGAAGTTGAAAATTTCTACTGACCCTGTGAGCGATTTCCACCACCCGATTTCTTCTGAGAATAGTCATAGTTTTCGGTCCTAGCCTTCTTGTTTTCCTTGGCCTGTTACCTAAGCTTATCACCTTAACCTGCTGAGCGTGAGTCATAATCCTACAGAGGCTCATATTTTCTAGCAACATAGCATTCTTACATTTTGTCTTCACCAAGTCTGACACTCCATATAGAAACTTATTCATCTGAACTTTGGAATCAGCAAGAATGTGAGGAGCATACCTGGAGAGTTGGGTAAACTTGATCTCATACTCTTGGAATGTCATGCTACCTTGCCTTAAGTTCATAAATTACTGAGTTTTTGCATCCCTTAGCTCTCTTGGGAAAAACCTATCCAGAAAGGTCTCACTAAAGCAATCCTAAGAGATAGGAGCTGCATATGTACCCCTGTTCTCCTTCCACTGAGTATACCATCTATGAGCTACATCTTTAAGTTGGTAAGATGCTAACTCAACCCGATCATTCCCAGTTACCTGCATCACTTCAAAAGATCTTCCTGACCTCATCGATGAAGTTTTGGGGATCTTCTCCAACCTGCGGTCCTACGAACTCTGGCATATTCATCCTAACAAAGTCTCGCACTCTGGCTGTAGCTGACCCAACATTAGCATTTACCGAAACTAGACCCCGGAATTCTGCATTCGAAACTTCTTGATCTGGGACTGGAGGAGCTGCGTTTGCGTTCTTGCCATTCACAATCCTGACGTTAGCTCTATGAGGAGGCATCATCACTGAAACGTAGAACATCAAGTTAGAATGGAATTAGATCATACCTTACACATGATAAGAGTAACAAGAAAATGAAGATTTTTCTAATACACTTCGTAACCTTCATCTCATTAGATGTGGTGCACTTCACACCCATGAAAAGAACTCTACTTAGTGCGGCTTTTCAGACATCCTACGACACTTAAACCTAGTGCTCTAATGCCAAGTTTTTCACGCCCTGAGCTACCTCCAAGATGCGGACACGGGACCTAGGATCACAAGTGACCCCAAGCTAACCCTGTTGGCATAATCATGAGCATACTAAAGATAAACTGAGAAATAAAACTATTGCGGAAGTTAATAATAAGTAAATCTGAAATGATGGGGAATACCCATATTCTAAAACTGAATATCAAATCTGAGAGTTTTATATAAAAGAAACATCAAACTCAAACACTATGCTGAATCTGACTATATCTTAATATAGCCTCTAACTGACTAGAAGTTCTGGGATATTCCCCAGCTAAGTCTACCAAACCTGAAACTAAAATATGAAAATTGAAAGATAACATGACTATTGTCCTCGAATAATGAGGATTCACCACTGATGTTGCTAAACTGGACATCGGGAATCGACATAAGCATGATCTTGATGCTGAGAACCTAAAACTACATCACGAGAAGATGTAGCGCATAGTACGCGTCAGTACTTGAAAATTACTGACCATGCAGGATAGAGTAAAGTTGAAATAAACACATAACTCAACAAAGAATAAAGTATGAGCATAATCTGAACATGATATAGATACTGAATACTGAGCTAACTAAATGCAATGACCAAATTTATAACATACTGAGATTGAATACTAACTGTACTGAAATATGGTCAATGCAATGGAGTCTGACTGGACTGTGGGAGCTACTAATAACCGATAATAAAAGCACATGAGCTAAATGTGGAGTCTGATGTATACGCCCCATTGAGAGGACCCAATACACCCAGCCAAAGGTGTAGAGGCATGTTGGCATGATCACTAAAATGATGCCCACAAAGGGACTTACAACCTATGTGGCTCGTAGTTCTGGGACTATATGGGTGACTGACCCTAGTCCAACTCGGTGTTATGCTACTCCCAATAGATTAAATGATTAACACATTATGACTGAATTTCTGTAATATACTAGATAGCTCAAAACTGACATGCAAACTGAGAATGTGCAATAATATACTGATAATGACACATTCAAGACTGAGGCATGTATATCTGAAATATCTGACCTAGGATATGTATTTCAAAAACTAAAGAACTACCAAGCTAGGGTTCTGAAATTCATGCAAGAAACGAAGTAATAACATGATAATCTAATTTGAAACATATAAATAACTAATTCATGATAATCACCTGAAGTTCTAGAAACCGTAGGTCTAGTTAATAATAGGGAATCAAGAATCTAACTGAATTCTAGGGACCTAATGGGCGAAAGGAACCCACTAGTGAAATCCCACATACCTGGTGACGAATTCCACAAAGAAATCTTTCGATTTCGGGGATAGAACTGATGGAACCTTGTTGTGTTCTTAAACTAGGGTTGCTTCACCGTTTCTCCTCTTTTCCTTCTAATTTTCTAAGTTTTGATGAAAGATCTAAGTTAAGTAAGTTCTATTTATGTTTCTGGGATAAAGCTAATCAAAACCACGTAGTTTAGGGTTCAAACGACGTAGTTTAGAGGTCCAACGAAATAGTAAAAGACTAAAAGACCCCTGACTTAAAGCTGCAGACGGGCGGACCACAACCCCTTTCACGAACCGTGAAAGGTACTACAGACCGTGAAGGCCCTTGTTGTCTTCACATGGTCCTGTGGTTCTAAAGGCTTGGTCCACGATTCACTACCACGGACCGTGAAGGTCCCCGTGCTCCTCACTTGGCCTTAGGTCTGGAATCTCAAGTCTGGGTGTCCTACTGGTTAGGCTTCACGGACGCCACCACCACTCGTGTGAAGGACGACGGACCATGAAGGTCCCCTTGGTATTCACTTGGGCGTGGGGATCTAAGGGGCTGGCTGGGGAGGCTATTGGTTCTGTACGACGGACACCACCACGGCTCGTTATCAAGACCACGGTCCTTGAAGGCGTCTGTGGTCTGACATCTGGGCCTGGTGGAGTTTAACTCCAGACCACGGGCAGGTTTACGGACCGTGGACTCTATCATGGTCCATGAACCCTGCCATGGTTCACTGCTTCAGGTAACTTTCTGCAAAAAAAATTCTAGGTCTAGTTTTCGAGGTGTTACACAAACAAAAACTAAAAGTTAATAGATTCAACTATGACTAACAAGAACAAAATTCAACTTCACAAAAAGAATCTTAAACAACACTACTCCCCGGCAGTGGTGCCATTTTGATTAATAATCTTTCAAAGACACTTCATCCAAATCTAAGCGTCAACAATCGTTAATCAGTATATAACCCAACTAAATGAGTTGGGGTCGAATCCCACAGGGAAGGGTACGTATTTAAGATTCAATAGGGAAGTACGAACATGTTCAAATCAGTCATAGGAATAAAAATGTACGAATAAAACATCATTTAAATAAGGGGGTAACACGAATGTCAAATGGGGGGTTTTGGTTTGATATTATCAACTACAAACAGTAATAAACAATACGAAATAACAATAATGAGACGGGTTCTTGGGATGTGATTCAATTATAGGCTAATATAGACAAATGGGTAATTGCAAATATTGGAAAATAGCTAAATATTAGTGAGTAAGCTAGACTATAGAGGAGGTAAACTTTCTCTCAAACAGTTTACCCCGAATCAAGTCGATATCTCTCGAACATCAACAAGCATGAAAAATACGAATGTCAGGCCCCGAAATAAGGGCGTAACTGGCACTTGATACCCTAAAACATTGAGTTATCCATTGAAACATACTAACTAAACCAAACTTGTGAGGTAAAAATATTGGGCAGCACAACCTTTAAAAAGTGAAGCCTAGACCCAGAGGTCATGACCTGAAAGAGAATAACCATACAAACAATAGTAGACAAACCAAAAAATATATATATAAAGATGTGCTATCTAGCCGACGAGGCCACAACCGAAAACATACCTAATTACACACACACCTATATATGCATGCCAAGACTATTGGCTGGAGGTTGAAACATACAAAAAAAAAACCCAGAATATTGTGTCCACAATAGCCTCTATGATTGACATAAGCACTGTCGGAACAAGGCCCCGACTATACCCAAACTGTACAACAAAAGTAAACATCCTCTGATAGCCCCAGGATAAGATGGAGCTTACCAACTCACAGTTGAACTTGAATCCTAGCGAGTGGGTCGATTAGAGTCCCTGCCTGTACCTACTCGCACAAAACAAAAAGCAGCATCCCAAAGCAAAAGGACGTCAGTACGAAAAAAAATGTACTGGTATGTAAAGCGAAAAGTAAAATCCTAAACATTTACTGTAAAAGGGTAATAGAGATATCACCTGAACTGAAACCCAAATAATCTCCATGGCTGACCTTTAGCCCCCTACTACTTATATATGCATGGTATGCTCGTATAATCGTATGTCGTGAATATATATATATATATATGCAAATGCATGACATACCCAACCAAATGCTAGCAATGGTGGTGCTTTCCAGAAGCGAACCGACATCATATTCGCCAACTTGTGGCCATCTGTGTCTCATACGTATAAATATAGGCAATAGTCCTCATACCTCCCGATTATAGCTCGGGAGTAGAATGCATAGCATCATGGATTTATAACACCTATGAGTTACTATTGTCATGTTGCCAATCTTGGCCCATTTGTAGTCTTGTTCTCATAACCCCATAATAACTTTCGTATAACATATAACAATCTCATGGAACTTGATACGTTCTTCCAAATAAGCTTGAAAAGTTAACTCGAATTTATAAGGATAACCTAACCTTGTTGATATTCATAACAAGTTTAAGGTGACTTACTTAGTTCCTAACTTGGTTCCTAGATAATTTATAAAAGAAATATTTCAAAAACCAAGTGTTCTAATAATTTAGATTTAAATTATATTTGAGAATTTTGAAGGTTGTGAGCTACTTTAAAGTTTTTCTTTAATAATAACCTTAGTGGAGA
>JAJOOH010025890.1:0-23906 GCA_029582605.1 Solanum gracilifrons
TGTAACCCGAATAACCATCAAGAAAACAATACCAACCCTTACCTGCAAGTCTATCCAACATCTGATCCATGAATGGCATAGGGAAATGGTCCTTTTCTGTCCAAGCATTTAGCTTCCGGTAGTCCATGCAAACACTACATCTAGTCATGGGCCGCATCAGAACAAGTTTGTTTCCCTTATTAGGAACCACGGTAATCCCACCTTTCTTGGGTACACATTGAATAGGACACACCTAACTACTATCTGCAATGGGATAGACAACTCCAACATCCAATGACTTGATGATCTCTTTTTTAACTACCTCTTGCATAGGCGAATTTAATCTTCTCTAGTGCTCAATACTAGGCTTGTGATCTGGCATGAATTGGATTTTATGAGAACAGATACCAGGAGGGATCCCAATAATGTCCGGAATAGTCCACCCAATAGCTCACTTGAATCTCTTTAACACAGGAACCAAACATTCTACGTGTCGCCCATTCAAATCTGCCGCAATGATGACTGGTAAAGTATCATCTTTTCCCAAGAATATGTACCTCAAATGTGATGGTAGAGCCTTAAGCTCCAATTTCGGCACCTCCTCAACAGACGGTCTTGCGGGTAGGGACTCACGATTTTTCATGTCTAACTCCAGTTTCTTTCCTTTCGAACGATATTTGCACCTATCAAGTGCGGCGACCAACTCATCATATTCTTCAATATCATCACTCTCAAAGTTCATCATAGCCGCTGCTAGTGCCTCAACACCCAGTCTCTCCTCAACCTGCACCTCAGAAGCACTCTCAACCCTATAGGTTATCACCGATACCAATTGGAGCTCACTACTTTGCTTCATAGACCTACAAATATTGAAAGTCGCCTCTTCATTGGTCAGTCTAGATTTCATCTTCCCCTTTGCCATATCAACCAAAGTGCACCCCATAATTAGAAATGGTCTCCCAAGAATGATGGGAACCTTAAAATCAACCTCGCAGTCAAGAATCACAAAATCTGCCGGAAAGATGAACGACTCCACTTTCACTAGTACATCATGGAGCACATCTATGAGCCTCTTCACAATTTTGTCGTCCATGAGTAATCGCATCGCAGTCGGTTTTGGATCTCCCAAACCTAACTTTTTGTAAATCGACAATGGCATCAGATTAATGCTTGCCCCAAGATCACACACCGCCTTAGCAAAATACAACAACCCGATGGTATATGGAATAGTAAAAGCACCAGGATCCGCCTTCTTCTACATAAGGGACCTAGTAGCAATAGCTCAACAATGTTGCAATCTATCATCATCCTCGAAGCTCACGGCCATTTATAAATTTTGCATACCCAAGCATTTGCTCCAAAGCCTCTATCAACGGAACATTAATGGAAAGCTGGTTCAACATGCTAATAAACCTGTGGTATTTGCTTTCTTCAGTCTTTTTCACTATTCTTTGTGGGAAATGAGGTGGAGGTCTGGGTATGGGGACAACTTTCTAAGTTACCTCATCTTCCTTCTCTGTCGGATTCTCGGACTCTCCAGTCACCTCAAGCACATCATCATCTTTACTAGCACTAGTTTCTACCCTATATGGCATAGGTGGATCAATGGTCTTCTTACCTCCTCGAGTCGTGACTGCCATACATTGTCCATCATTCTTTGGATTTTGGATAGTATTACTAGGAAGAGTTCCAGGTTGATGTGGGTTTACTGTAGCTTTCAATTGAGTCATATCTAGCTCAAGATGCTTGATCGACACTGCGTGGGCGTCAACTTTTTGACCAATACGAGACAAGTCTTTTTGCATCTCCTTCACATTCTCATCAGTCGCGTCAAACCTCCTCATCATTTTGTGCATCATATCCTCAATACGTGACATATTACCTCCATCTTCCCTAGGAGCAGAATCCCAATTTTGAGGAGGAATATAAGGTCCAGTCCGATCGTTTCTGTTGTCATAGTTGTTCCGATTGTAATTGTTGTCACGATTGTAGTTCCCATCCCAGACATATTCACCCTTGCGGTTGTAATTGCCATAGTTTCAACCTTGGTTTCCTTGACCTTGGCACAAATTATCCATGTTGGAACCTTGGGTGTTTGGTCAGAAACCCCCTGTCTGCTCATTCACCGCATAAGCATCTTCTTTAAAATAATACTCATCTGCCGGTGGTGGAGTTCAAGTCAAATAGTTCACAGCATTTACCTTCTCCATTCCTCCAGTCACATGCTTTAACACCAACCCTAGTTCAATTTTCATCTGTGCCATCTCCTTGCAAATCTCATCTGCGACCTGGTTGTTTGTAGCTTGAACGGCAAATGTGCTCCTCCTAGTGTCTGACTTTTTAGTGCTCCAAGCTTTATTATTTCGAGATATCTTCTCCATTTTCTCTGTAATTTGTGCAAAAGTGCATTCATCGTATGAACCTACCGCAATAGTATAGAGCACTACCTTACCATTATCATCTTGTCCTCGGTAGAAGTACTCCTTCAGCGACTCATCATCAAATCGGTGATTCGGGACACCCCTCATGAAGGCAGTGACCTATCCCAAGAACTACTCAGAGACTCTCCAGGTATTGCTACAATGTTGTTGAGTTTATCCTTCCTGTTCAACTTCTTAGACACTAGAAAGAATCCTGCTAAAAACGCCTCTGTCAACTGCTCTCGTGTATAGATAGAGTTGTAAGGGAGTTTATTGAACCACACAGCAGCATCTCCGGTCAAGTATAGGGGGAATACACGCAACCTAATGACGTTCATATTCCAATCTGATCGACCTATTCAACTTTTGCAAACAAGATTAAGTTTGGCTATATGAGCATGTGGATCATCCGCTGGCAACCCCGCAAACAAGCCCTTCAGTGTAAGCATCAACCTCAAGCTATTGGTCACCACAAATGTATGGCCCTGAGGTAGAGGCGGTAGGACAAGAGGTCCATCAGAATCGGTAATACTAATGTAGACCCTGAAATTTTCATACAGGCGTGGTCCTTGTGGTTCTTGTACCCTCAGTGCATCTCTCAATCTATTGTCAACTGGAGCCTGATTATTTGCATCAATTACCCTCATAGGTTGCAATCCAACACCTTCACCTAACTCTCCCCCAATAGGGTTAACCATAACTTCTTGATTATTCATTCTCTGCAAAATTCTATTCAGTTCGAGATCGTAGGGAGTAAGAGGTTCGCCTTAGCTCCGTGTACTTGGCATACACTAGAGTAAGACCATGAGAGAGACAAAAACAAAAGAAAAAGTAAAATTAGGAAATATTTGACTAAAGTTCAATAATGCAATAAAACTTAATCTAAAAGCCTTACTCCCCGACAGCGGCGCCAAAATTTGATACGCTCAAATTACACCTCCTTTCAGAAGCATAAGCGATCGTTATCACGTAAAGAATCCAACATGTAGGTTGGGGTCGATCCCATGAGGAATATGGTTTAGACTTAAGTTCAATAATGATTATATTTATTTAGCCAATGTATTTCCGAGAAAAATAAGTAAAAAGGAGGGGGGGATTTGTGTAACAAATTTTTGGAAACTATGAAAGTAATTAGTAAGCAAGATTCAAACTTTTGTTGTTATCAAATTGAGAAGGGAACTAGGGCGTACGTGTTCCCCAAAAGTTCTTAACTCTGTAATCCTAATAATAGCAATCCCTTCCTAGTGTATTAGATGCAAAGCGTTAAGTTATGTATCTCTAAATCCTTGGTCCGGCATCTAGAGAATTTCACCATGCACCTTGGTCTGGCTACGTGTTTATAATTTACTAACCCTTACCATTACCTCATATTAGACGCCACATCGATGTATGGCTTAGTTTTCACCGAACCACCAATCGACATTAATTCTATTTGATAGTATCACACTAAATCTATGTTGATAATTATTTTCTTATTAACTACCTCCTTGGTCTGGCAAGTAGCAACAAGACGAGTTCTCACATTGTGCACCATTAAAAAGACTTCTAGATGAAAGAGTTATCAATGCATGCAAAATATTATTTGGGAATTACTTAGTTACTATTCATAATTCGTTAATCTCTCATTGTTCCCATAACCCTAGTTGTGGATTTAGTTATCCATAATACCAAGAAAACAATTCATAATATTTGAAGAATAAATCGTGAACTTACGTAGTAGAGTAGAATAATCCCAGAATTTCAACTTGAATTTCGAAGTAAAAATCACCAAAACATGCTTAGGAAATTAAGAATTGCTAAAGTTGCAACTTAATCTCTCAAGCCAAAAACTATAACAAAAATAATAAAGGCTAACCCCCTAAAACGAGGTTTACATACCATATGTATAGAAAAATAAGTCCTAACTAAAATGGAAACGAAATAAGGAAATAAAGTTGCAGCACACGTCTTCATTCTACGAGACTGACCTATGGTCCGTAAGTCGAGCTATGGTCCGTAGGTCCCTTTCATGGCTCAGGACTTTGGCAATTTTCTTTCTTCAAAATCTGCAAAATCTCTGTCCCAATCAACGATTCCACAGTACGGACCGTAAGTCTATCTACGGTCCGTAACTATTCTCTGTAATGCCACACTTAGATGTTTTCAGCATCAGGTACTGGAACCAATCTCTGAATAATTTGACAAAGTAACAGTACGGTCCATAGATCAATCTACGGTCTGTAAGTCACAATCGTGGTTCCACACTTGGTCAAGAATTCCCTGATCTTCAGCAATGCCTTTCCTGCCCTTAAACGACTATCATCTACAGGGCGTAACTGGACCTACGGCTCGTAAGTTGCCTCCGTAGATGCCCTTTTCTGCACTTCTTTCAATTGTGGCTTCAAGTTTCCACGCTTGAATGTATTCGCTGCAAACATGAGAAAAACACATATAAACTAATACAAAATAGCCCTAGACACACAAAACTCTCAAGTGAAATGTATCAGAAATATCGTAAACTCACGGTATATCACTAATCATGACAAGGTTCTTTCAAGATGTGAAGAAACCAATTTGGTGTTGAATTGGGAGAAGTGTCACTTTCTAGTTCGAGAGGGAATTGTGTTGGGGCACAAAATCTCCAAGAATGGGCTGGAAGTTGACAAAGCCAATGTGGAGGTTATTGAAAAGTTTCCACCACCCTTCACAGTGAAGGGAGTTAGAAGTTTCCTAGGACATGTTGGGTTCTACAGGAGATTCATCAAGGACTTCTCTA
This sequence comes from Solanum gracilifrons, assembly GCA_029582605.1. NCBI lineage: Eukaryota > Viridiplantae > Streptophyta > Magnoliopsida > Solanales > Solanaceae > Solanum > Solanum gracilifrons. The sequence goes on from JAJOOH010025890.1 coordinate 5,155, forward strand.
AAACTGCAAGACCCATGTGCAGCCTGTTAGAGAAAAAGATGAAGTTTGTATTTGATGAGAATTATTTACAGGCATTTGAGTTGTTAAAGAAGAAGTTGATAGAAGCTCCTAATCTAATTGCTCCAAACTGGGAGCTTCCATTCAAGCTTGTGTGTGATGTCAGTGATATAGCGGTTAGGGCAGTGCTTGGGCAGCGAAAGGATAGGATGTTTCATTCCATATACTATGCTAGCAAGACACTTGATGCAGCCCAGTCAAATTATATTGTCACTGAGAAAGAGATGTTGGCATTAGTGTTTGCATTTGATAAGTTTAGGTCATACTTGGTAGGAACCAAGGTTATAGTCTACACTAATCATGTTGCAATCTGGTACTTGTTTAATAAGAAGAATGCCAAACGGAGGCTGATTAGGTGGATTCTACTATTGCAAGAGTTTGATCTAGAGATAAGAGATGGGAAGGGAACTGAGAACCAGATAGCTGATCATCTGTCCATATTGCAGGATTTATCTCATGTGAAGAATGAGGGGCATATTCACAAATAGTGTCCTGATGAGCAATTAATTTCTTTGGACCTTGCTCAAGTGCCTTGGTATGTTGACATTGTTAACTTTTTGGTGAGTGGTTTATTTCCACATGAGGCCTCAACACATCAAAAGCAGAAGCTGAAGTATGATGCACGCTTCTATGTTTGGGATGAGCCCTTCTTATTCAAGCAGGGATCTGATAAGATGGTGAAAAGGTGTGTAACTAAACAGGAGGTGGCACAAGTGGTGGAGAGTTGTTACATTTAACCATACGGTGGGAACCATGGGGGCGAACACACTGCACATAAGGTATGGCAATCTAGTTTCTTTTGGCCTACTCTTTTTAAAGATCCTACTATTTTTGTGAAGGGTTGTGATCAGTGTCAAAGGATGGGCATCATTTCTAGAAGGCATGAGCTGCCATTGAGCAATATGCTGGAAGTTGAAATCTTTGACGTCTAGGGGATAGGCTTCATGGGACCATTCTCATCGTCCCGTGGTAATCAATACATCTTAGTAGCAGTGGACTACGTGTCCAAGTGGGTGGAGCCTATTTCATTGCCATCCAATGATTCAAAGGTGGTTGTGAAATTCATCCGGAAGCATATCTTCACCAGGTTCGGAACTTCAATAGCCTTGATCAGTGATAGAGGTACACACTTTATTTATAGTTCAATGCGCAATTTGTTGGCTAAATATGGGGTAAGACACAAGGTTGCTACAACGTATCATCCCCAGACTAGTGGGCAGGTAGAAGTGTCTAATAGAGAAGTGAAGCAAATCCTCCAAAAGACCGTGAATGTCCAAAGGAAAGATTGGGCTGGAAAATTAGACAATGCTTTGTGGGCATAGTGGACTGCATACAAGACACCGATAGGGACTTTTCCTTATCGAATGGTGTTTGGAAAAGCGTGTCACCTCCCAACTGAATTGAAGCATAAGGCATACTGCGATTAAAAATTTGAATCTGGATGTTGAGTTAGTTGGAAAGAAGAGGATAACACAGTTGCATGAGTTAGAAGAGTTCAGGCTTCACGCCTATGAAAATGCTAAGTTGTACAAAGAGAAGACCAAGAGGTAGCATGACAAGCATATTGTGTCACACACCTTTGAGCCTGATCAATAAATGGTTGTTGTTTTACTCACGATTGAAATTGTTCCCCGAAAAGCTTTGATCTAAATGGAGTGGTCCTTTTGAAGTTGTGAGGATGACCTAACATGGTGCAGTAGAGCTAAGGAACAAGGATAAGAGCTCTACTCTCCTTGTGAATGGGCAACGGGTCAAGCACTATTTCAAAAATGATGTTGATCGTGAGCTTGAAGCCCTCAAATTGAATGACGAGTGAGTCATGAGATTAGTCGTGTCGTGATGTTAAATCAGGCGTTGCACGGAGGCAACCTGTGACCCCTTGAAATAGTTAGGATTTCTATTCTTTTGTTTTGTTATTTCAATTCATAGGAATTAGTTAAAAAATGATATATTCAGAAAAGTACAAAAATATGAGTCGTGCCACAACCAAAACTAAGCCGTTAGATGGGAGGCAATCGTATTTTTACATATGAGTTTTGAGCTTAAAATGTGCTGGAAATAGGAATTTTGACCCAAGGTAGCTCCGTGAAGGAGCCACGTCGTGAAGCGTGTTGCAAATTTTATCTCGCTTGGAATTAATTTTCTAGGACGAGGCAGAACAGTCCGTGAAGTGAGCGCGTCGCGGAGGGAGGCAAATTTTTTTGATTTGACGGTAAGTTATGTTTACGTCAAAAAGAAGGTAGCTCCGTGAAGGAACCGCGTCGCGGAGCGTGTTGCAAATTTTTACCTCGCCTGGAATTAATTTTCCTGGATAGGCAGAGGGGTCCGTGACCACCCCTCATCGCGCCCCAGGTAAGGCAGTTTTTTATTTTCATTAGTGAAAATCAAAATAAAATAACCAGACCCAGTCCCCCTTTTAACCCCAATTTCACCAAAAATCCCCATTATTCCCCCCATTTTCACTGTGATTTTCTTCCCTCCCCTTCGCTCATATCGATTGTTCACGCTTACATCCATAACGTGAAGTCAAAGCATCGATTCTCCCTCCCTTCAACTCGTCTTCATCACTCTTAGGTATGAACTTGTGCTCGAAATTCCTATTACCTGTTCATGTGGGTGCACTATTGGTATAGGAGTGGTTTGTTAATGTGTGGAAGTGGGAGGTATGACTGATTGTTGTTGTTATTCCCGTTGGGCCTTCGAAGTCTTGAGTAGACGACCCCTTTAGTCAACATTATGTGTTGTTTTGTGAATGAATGTGTGGGACTGAATGGGTTGTGTTGAACTTGTATAGTTGGTGAATGAGGTCTATTCGGTTGAATGGTGTGGTTTATGCAATGTTGTCTATGGGTATGTTGAAATCTTGTGGAGCAATAGTTTTTGTTTGTTGTATGTGAGTTGGGGTGAATTGGTGTTTAATGTGATACACTTGGTTAAAAGATTGGAGAAATTTTGTATTGGTGGTCAGTCCATGTGTAGTGAGTATAGTATGTGTGTATGAATTTCAGCATGTGAATTCTTGAATAACACGAATGGTATTTGCTTGAATGAAATCGATTGCTTCATGTATGTTGTGTGGGATTTTGAAGTTGGAGTATAAAGTCTCTTTGATCATGGTTGAATGGTGACTAGGTCTGAAATTGTTGCATAAGTTGTTTGTTGTGAATTCTTGAGTAGCACCAATAAGTGTATGCAACATTTGGAATGGGTAGTTGTTGGTGGTTGTTTTGGTTTACTTGTGTACGCCTGTGGGAAGTCTGAGAACCTAGGCAAGAGGCTGGAATGAACTAAGTGTAGGGTTATGTGTGCACACTACCCATATTTTTATCAATGATATGTAGTCATTTGGGCTGTTTTGTTTATGCTTGCAGGTAATCATGTCGAGGTCACAAAGACCCGGTAAGAAAGTTACCACATCGAGCCAAAGGAAACGTGTCTAGAATGGGAATGTCCCACCCGCACTTGCAGTCCCTAGAGGCCGAACGAGGCAGTTCGGGGTAAAAGTTGTAACCAATGAAGGAAAGGCATGGTACAAAAAGCACACATGACGTCTCTGACGTTTGTATTGACAGGGACATGAGCTTGGCGTGGGAATTCCCCTAGATACTTAGGCGGAAGAGGGAGTTGCGTATGGATTTCAGCTTTGCCAAGCCAGAAGAGTGCAACTTGCACATGGTCCGAGAATTCTATGCCAATTGGGAACCGGATGCAAGATCCCATTTTGTGACTGTGCGGGGAGTTAATGTGCATGTCACTCCCGCGGGCATGGATGAAATATTGGGTACACCAAAGGACAAAGATCCACTAGGGCTGACAGGGTTAAACATACGCCCTTCATACCGGGCCATTAGACATACTCTATGCGGCCCACAGTCCATGGCGCAATGGACTAAGCATAGTGGGAAGAGATATCACCAATCTCTTCCCTACGCTCACATGCTTAGGGAGACACACGTCTGGCTAAAGGTTGTCGTGAACTGCTAGATACCGGAATATGCTTTGACACCTTTGGCCCAATACAATCCCTTCGTTCACTAGAAAATGACATTTTTCCTAGTTTAGGACGAGATTAGTTTCCTCGCATCAAGCTAGAACCCTGTCCAAATTCTCCAGACAACTGTCAAAAGACTCTCGATCTTAGGCATATTTATATTTCTAGAAATCTAATAATGCCCGTATTTAAGCTAAGTTTGAATTCAATATGTGTTTGTTTAAAGTCTTATCGAGTCTTTTTGTTGTATATAAGCTAACCAACATGATTAGTTGTGTAAGTGAGCTTAAAGGGAGAAACGAGCACTAACATGGACATTGGGGAACACAAAAGATCCGAGTCGAAAAGAAGCAAAGAAGAAAAAATAAAGAGAAGAATTCCAAGGCATAGTCGTATCCTCTCCGCGTCACGGAGAGGAATTATACTTTTGCTCGTGAAATAAAGTTCCAAGTAGAGTACTCTGTGTCCTCTCCGCATCGCGCAGAAGGATCCTTAAATTAATTCACGAGATTTAAATTTAGGCAGAGTGGTCCGTGTAGCTGCCGCATCGCGGAGAAGAGAAAAGATCTCAGATGGAAATCTGGGAATCCCTCCGTGTCGCACCCCTGGGTTCCAGATTTGGTCATTTCGACTTTAGTATAAATAGGTTAATACTTTATTTATTAAAACAGTCTTTTTCTGGGTTTTGAAGAACGACGACTTGGAGAGCTATTTCATCATTTTTTAGGGTTCTTCCCTATACTCTTTCACTTTCGATCTTTTTATGATACTTAAACATTGTTTGATCGAATCTATGATTATGAGTAGCTAAATACCCTAGTTCTAGGGTTATGGCTACAAGATGATTGTAATTTATTATGTTTTCATGGGTTAATGTCAATTATCATATGAATCTTTCTAATGTTCTTGTTTTTCGTATTTCGTGCTTGACCACCTTTGAAATAAACACATTGTCCGCATTGAACTCTAGAGATGAATAAGAGAATAGAACGTGGGACATAAGGAGCATTATTAAATTTCAATAATCAAGGTTAATTTGAATCTAGGATACGGATATACCAAGAAACCATGCTTGGTCACTATACAGGAAGAAATCGTAATGCTCGGTACTTGGTCCAATCTATCCCCGCTCAACTATGTAGTTAGGTTGTCATTTATCATAGTCGATTAGAGGTCAGGAGACCATAAAAATACATTTAACCGTGTGATCATTGGTTCGATAGTTGATTAATACTCATTTAGATAATATAAATAACATGAATCCTGATAAGAGCTGCAGCCTTGGACTTTACCCAATCATTGTTTTAAGCCCTTGAAATTGAATCACGTTTGTTTAATTTTGTTTAACTTTTAGATTATAAAGTAAATCATTCTTTAAATCTTGATATCACTTGTGCTCAACTGAAAATATTGGAAAAATCGAGTTTCTAATTGTAAGTCCACGTGGGTACGGTACCCAGCTCTTTATAAGAGCCATTTTAATACTTGAACGACCACGTGCACTTGCGTGTGCAATTTGGGCGCAACAACTCCCAAATACTAAGAAGTATGCCATGAATATTTCCACAAAATCTTCAACGATATCATGAAAGATAGCCATCATGTATCTTTGGAAGGTGGTTGGAGCATTGCATATCCCAAATGACATTCACTTGAAAGCATATGTCCCATACAGACAAGTGAATGTAGTTTTCTCCTGGTCCTCTGGTGCAATCACAATTTGGTTGTATCATGAATAGCCATCTAGGAAACAATAATATTCTTGCCCAGCTAACCTGGCTAACATCTGATCAATTAAAGGAACCGGGTAGTGATCCTTTCTGGTGGCCTCATTCAATTTCCTGTAATCCATGCATATTCGCCAACCTGTCACTGTCCTAGTTGGAATTAGCTCATTCTTATCATTGGTGATCACTGTCATGCCTCCCTTTTTAGGCACACACTCAACCGGGCTGACCCATTTGTTGTCTGAAATCGGGTATACAATACCCGCATCCAGCCATTTAATCACCTCCTTACGCACCACATCTTTCATCACTGGGTTTAGTCTGCGTTAAGGTTGTACACTTGACTTGTGGCCCTCCTCCATAAATATCATGTGCATGCATAAAGCTGGGTTGATTCCATGTATGCCAGCCATCTGCCAGCCTATTGCCTTTTTCAACTTCCTAAATATTTTCAGAGAGGCCTCAACCTGCACTTCAGACAAAGCAGAAGAAAGGATTACATGTAAAGATTCAATGACACCTAAGACTGAATACCTGAGATGAGGGGGCCGAGCCTTTAACTCCAACATTGGTGCTTCCTCAATTGATGGCTAGGGAGGTGGTCCCAAGACTCTTTTTAATGACTCCACAAACTTGCGAAGCATACTTACATTCGGGAAATCTAGAACGTTAGCTAACTCCTGGGCTTCGGTGTCTCCCACAATGTCTTGCCCAATTAATACTTTCTCTAAAGGCTATCAGGTTTCAACATATTTAGATGCCATTTCCTCATCAATGACTGTAATTGCTGTCAGCTTCTCATATATTGCAGGCAACTTCATTGCCTTGTACACATCAAATACATCTACCTTGTCATGAGCCCTCATTGTCAGTCTAACAGCCGCCACATCAATTAACGCACCCCCAGTTGTTAAGAATGGGCATCCCAAAATAAATGGGACCTCTAGGTCAGGCTCAAAAAATAAGATGACAAAGTCTACGGGGAAAATCAGAGTTCCCACTTGGACTAAGACATCCTCAATAACACCATCTAGCCTTGCTACCGAACAGTCGGCTAACTAGAACATAATGGTTGTGGACTTAGGCCTTCCTAGTCCCAACTTGAGAAACATGGACGTAGGGATCGAGTTGATACTTGCGCCGAAATCGCACAACCCTCTTGCCTCAATGCACTTACCTATTTTTATTTGCACAGTAAAACTCCCTTGATATTTTAACTTAGTTGGGAGCCTATTCTGGATCCTAGAACTACACTCCTCAGTGAATGCCACTTTTGCATACTCAGCCAATCTAGTCTTGTTGGCTACCACATCTTTCACATATTTGGCATACTTAGGAATGCCCTGCAACACATCAATCAAATGCAAGTTAACATGTACTTGTTTGAGTAATTCAATAAACTTTTTCCTTCTACTTTTTGAATTTTTATGGGAATGGGGAGGTGGGTTTGCTTTTGGTTCCTCGTTCACCCTTTGCTCACTTGGTTCCGCTTCATCTACATGTTTTCCTTTTTCTTCAGCAGCCTTTTCCTTTGGAGTTAACTCCTCCAATGGATGACCACTACGAGTACTCACAACATTTACATGTTAGGGTTTGAATCAGTATTTCCAGGCAAACCCCCTTGTGGTCGGAAATTTTAGGCACTAGCAAACTGCCCAAACTGCTTCTCTAAATTCTGAATTGCCAGTTGATTGTTTTGGACATCTGCTACCAATTTAGCTTGGTCAGCCATGATTTGTTTTAGCATGTCCTCCACACTCATATCACCTTGCTTGGTAGCCTGCAGATTACCATGACCTTGCTGGTTTCCATGGTTTTGCTGATTTTACAGTTGTCCACTACCTTGTTGCATGTACTGGTTCTGTCCTTGGTGTTGGTTTTGATTACCACCCCATGAAAAGTTTGGGTGATTACAGCAGCTTGGGTTGTAGGTATTGCCATAGTTGTGGTGATTTCCTCCTCGCTAAGCATTACCTACAAATGAACAGATTCAGGATTTGATTCGCATACCTCAGCAGTATGATCTCCACCTCCACATACTTCACACCATGTTGGTGGTTGTTGCACCATATTAACTTGAGCTAGCTGGTGTCCTAGCGACATGTTGCTGAAGAGTGTGGTCGTTATATTCTGTATTGCTGAAATTTGTGTAGTTAAGGTTGTCACTGCATCCATTTCCAACACTCCAGCACTCTTTTGTACGATCGATTTATCTCCTCCTCCATTCCACTCGGAATTACCTTGTGAAATTCTATTAAGCAATGTGAACAACTCAGCATACGTCTTCTCCAAAGCTTGTCCACCTGCAACAGAATCAAGTAAAATTTGTGTGTTTGGTTCCAACACTTCGTTAGCTTGATGATGATGTGGACAACTTAACAACAGGGACTTAAACATGTCCCAAACATGGTACATGTTTTTTCCTCTTTTATGTCAGAAGCTTAATATGTCGCTTCTCAGCTTGGTTGTTTTCTCCGATGGAAAAAACCTTATCAAGAACTTCCGGGCAAGTTCATCCCAAGATTTGATGTCTCAGAGTTCAGCCATCTTTTTGCTTCCCCTAGAAGAGAAAAGGGGAATAAGGTGAGCCTCACATAATCATAGTTCACTCCGGTTGGGGTATACGTGTCACTGATCTCGGCGAAATTCTCACTATGCAATCGTGGGTCCTCATGAGATAGACCAGTGAACTATCCGTTTGTGTGCAATATTTGAACCATGTTCTGCATCAATTCAACCTTCCCACCTGCTGTAGGTTTCAGAATACTTGAGGTAACATTGGTGGTCTGTGGGATTGCCACATCTCTTAGTTTCATTTCTGCCATCACTACAAGTGTGGCTTGATCTTCCCTTTCTTCTGAAGTTTCTGTTTCACTAGCGACAAGAGGAACATGATATATGAGTCTTCTTTGCCTTCTCCGGTAACGAACATATCTCTTCGGTTCAGCTAGAGGCTCTACCGAGTCCTGGTCGTCTTCTAGTGTGAAAACCTGACACAACCTGCGAAATGAAAAGCCAAGATCAAGTTGTCAACACTTGTACAAATAATTTAGAAACTCAAAAATTAAATATCTGCCGATTTTAATGTCCCCGACAGCGGTGCCAAAAATATGTTGCGTCCAAAAGCATACGCAAGTGCACGTGGTCACTCAAGTAGTACATCGACTCTTTCGAGCCAGATTATCGAACCCAAAGGAGTTCAAATCAACAAATAATAACTTTATTGCATCTAAAATAAGTTTACTTATGCGACATACAATTTCAGGAATTTTTTTATATCTATTAAGTTGAACAATCTCAAAAATTAATTACTACAATTAAACAGTTTCAAACAAGGGAATTTTGCAATTTGAGAAATTATTCTAGGGTTCTAGCATATACCGATTTCAAGCATAATAATAACTTATCCTAGCATTCGACAGGTTATCCTCATTATTGACTCACAAGGTTAATTTTACGATCATGATCTCCCGACCTCTAATCGCGTACCACCAATAACAGCCTAGCTACATCGTAGAGCGGGGATAAGCATGAACCAATGGCAGAGCATTAAGCTATCAACTTTTATATTAATGAAACGCAACATATAGGTATAAGCCTATCCTATATACGAAACACTCTAAGTTTTACCCTAGAATGAACACGCTACTCACATTCTTTGGTTTATCCCACTATTCGTCTTCCGAGTTCAAGAGCGGATAATGAGTTTATTTTAATTTTGATCAGTCATTAAAATAGTTAACCAAGAATGTAAGTATAAATCATAAGAAAACCCATCTCATGCTAGAAACAAATATTATTACACCATTATCGTTGCTACAATCCTAGAATAAGGGAATTTAGCTACTCATAGAACAAAACATCATCCAATAATGTTTATAGATCATAAAAGAGTTTACCAAAATGAAGGAGTAGAAGAAAAGCCCTAGATAGTGTCAGCAAAATCACCAAATTGATGTTCTCTCATTTTCAAAAACTAGATAATGATAAAATAATACAACTGGACTATCTATAGTCTGAAATAAAACACGTGCCGAAACTTAGGAGTCCAGGTCCGCGATGCGGACCTGTTCCATCGCATCAATTTGTGCACAAATGCATCCTCTTCGTGACGCACTCCTGGCGAGCACTCCACCGTTAAGCTGAATTGTTTTCAACACGCTAGCTTCAGCTCCGCAACACGGAGTTACTCCATTGCAGTGTATTTTTCCAGTTTCTTGGTCATTCTCCTTAGCAACTTCGGCTGCTATTCTCCGACCTTTTGCATAGTGCCCTTTTTCGCTCCTTTTTCTTTGCTTTTCACCCTGAAGCATCTAATCATATTGGTTAGAGGAAACACAATCAATGGTCTCTAAAATTTCCGTTCCGATTAGGAATTTTCTCTCAAACTTAGCTAATATATGGGATAAATTGGTTATTAGGCGCATAAATACGCCTAAGATCACTCCCTTTTTTCGAGCAAAACAAGGTTTTCATCGTAATAATTATTTTAAAAAGAGTGGTTAGTGTCAATTACACTGTGGAGCTTCATTACTTGTGTCTCACTATTCTATAAAGCTGGCCTCCATATTGTTTTGTCAACAGTTTCTCACTAATATGAAAATTGCCCACTTCTAACCATAAATTTATAAGTAGAAAATGTTTGTAGTATAATGTCTATAAATAGGGTTTAGTAAAATAATGTATTCTCAATTCTACAAAAAAAATTCAAGACTTTATTTCCTAGGGTACACAAGAAAAAAAATCCTACTTGAAAAAACCCAATTCAAATTCCCTTCATCTTTTTGTTTAAATCACATAATGCTACTGCTACAAGCCAGATATAATTTAATGTGTTCTTCTCTAAAAGTCCAAAATAACTACTTAATATCTTACTGTTGCAAGCATCTCTACATTAAACTACATTTTTATTTTAAAAATCTAGATACCATAAGTGAGTTAAGTAGCATTAAAAGATTAAATGTTAAGTACTAAATTGTACATATTCTTCTTCTAAACATCCCAATAAATATTTCAAACTCCAATAATTAAATTTATACAATGCAAAAAACCATGCTAAAAAATTTGTTGATTGGGTTGCTCAAAAAAATTCTGATTTCTTCCCAAATATACGAAGTGATGTTATGGAAGTTATTAATTTTTTTACCTTTCTAATAAATCTTTTAAATTTCAAGACCAAACAAATTTTAATCTATTTCCAAATATGAGGAGATATCATAGGCAATTTATTAAATATTTTACCTTTCTAATAAATGATTTTATTTTTATAGCTCAAGAAATTTTTGTATGTTTTTAAACATGAAGACTTATTTTTGGGAAGTTATTAAACAATTTACCTTTTTTGGATTAGCATGAATATATTGATTTCTTTGTCAAACTCAAATATTTTCTCTATTTATCTTGTATAAAAAGGGACCGTCTTACCTTCTTATCATCACAAATTTCTTTTGAAGATTTAGTATAAAATGCATCAAGAACCTGCCCACACCCAACAAACAATCTCTTTCCAGAACTCTACCCCTCCCACCTATTCTTTGTTCTTAAACAATAAAAAGTGAAAGTAAAAGGTTGGTGCTCATCAAAATCTTGAAAATTCGTAGTTTCAAGACATGAATTTATATGACTGCATACTCAAAATTTGACTGTCCTAAAACCCTTTACTGGTTCAGCCATGAGGTAATTTATTCACAACTCACCAAAAAAATTATTCTATGATGCATCAAATGATGTTCACACTGTAACAACATTAGGATTCACTTTTAATGAAAGAGTGCAATATTAAACTATTTATTTTCTCCTTAAGCACAAATAGCAGATAACTCTGTCCTATTAGACTTAGGCAGATGAGAAGAAATCACATAACATTTACTGTCTCTGCATTAGGCTTAGAAATATGCATTGACCGTGTACTAAGAAATGAATTATATGCTTATCAGCTACTACTAATGATAACAAAGATGCTTTTCAATTGAATTATCACTTTGAAGATCTATGATGAACTGGGCAGGCGCACTCTTGGTGTTGAACCTGAGCTTGATAAAATCTACAAATGGGCACTTCTTCGGAACATGAATGAATCCTGCGATATATTAACTGATGATAAGCATTCAAAAAAACACATACTTATGACTGATGTGCAGTCTGGCTTAATATAGATATATACCTTATGGTTTCTGCAAAAATGTCCATTTGTAGCTTTTATCAAGCTCACATTCAACACCAAGAGTGCGCCTTTCCAGTTCATCATAGATCTTCACAATGATAATTCAATTCAAAAGCATCTTAGTTATCATTAGTAGTAGCTAATAAGCATATAAGTCATTTCTAAGTACAAGGTCAATGTATATTTCTAAGCCTAATGCAGAGACAGTAAATGTTATGTGATTTCTTCTCATTTGCCTAAGTCTAACAGGACAGAGTTATCCGCTATTTGTGCTTGTGGGTCGACCAACCAACAAAGATTCTTTCGATTCATGATCATAACTGAATCATAACGTAGAATGTAGATTAAAAGAAGGAGAATGAATTGTGTACAGTAATTAAGTTATTAGTAGACATAATGATGCTGATAAGTTTATTAATTAGTGAGGATACATCTTGTCAAATTATTACAATCATAACTTCAAATAGGGTTTAGTTTTATCTTTATACCATGGCCTCAAAACCCTTTATAAATTTTCTGCCATTCAATTAAGTCAAAAGTTGTAATTGTAGTGCCTTTCTTTTCAAATATGTGGCTAAGGTTGGAATACTATTCATAAGTTGGTGGTGCCCTTAAGGTGGCACCTCTGCATGGCCTAAAACATTTGTAAAAATTATGAGGTATTCCAATGTACTACCTGGGGAAACAAATTCAAAAAAATTTACGAATGTCAAGACTCATGTCCTTTGCTTTGAACTCTGGAAATGTAAATTAAACCAAGTGGTATCTTCATTTATCTGGTAGTTTAACCGTTATTTCTGAAATAAACCAGAAGAAAGCAGTGAACAAGTCATGCTGGGTAGTTTTTGTTGTATGAAAAATATGGAAAATGAAGCCTTGGTAGTTGTACTACTCAAAGTAGAAAGTACATTTGGGTTAGACTAAAGGATCCATTCATTTGTATAATGTCGTTAATGTACTTAATGACAATATCAGATGAACCTAGCTTGGTGGAAACCTCTTCGCTGTGTATTAGTTCACTTGGATATAAACAAGTTTCTCTTCCAATTAGTTCATGAACAATATGCCGAACTAGATTGCTAATGTATTTCATCTGAGATCATCCGGCACTCTAAATTATAAAAGGTATGTCTATATGTTAGAATGGAGTTCTATCCATGAGGAAAAGAAATCAGCAAATTTCTGAACAACCATTATCATCGTTTAGCATGACATAAATTCAATTGTTTTCATATCGATATGCTGGTGTATGGATTCATTTATCTCGAATATGCATTAGGTTTTTTATGTATGAGATACATTACATCTTTTTTTTTACCTCCGAAAAAGGCATTCTAATCAATTATTAATCTAAGGAATGTTTAGTAGATAAGGAATTAAAGAAGGGGGTCTAGTTTCAATTCCATAGCATTAGATGTAGAACCGGAAGCCCGAGCTAGCTAATGGGCACATTGGTGCACTGGTCTTTTAACAAAAGACTGGGAAATAGAAGTAAAGCTACACATTAGTGTTATATAATCTCGAATAATAATATCAAAAAAAACTAATAGTTCTTGTAAGATTTTTCTGATGCTTGTTTCACCAAAAGACTTTCAATTTCCACAATAATTGATATTGATGAAAAGTGTTTCTTTAGCGAGCTTAGTTCTTCTCGAACACCCAAAGCCTCAACCATAAGGGAGTCATGAGGCATATCTGATCAACTAGAGAAACCTTTCATGAAGTTTCCATGAGATTTATGGATTAGCATGTCTGACTCTGCTCCTCCCAAAATAAGGTCAAAAGAAGCATCAATGTTTCACTTAAGTATATTCTCATTAGGAGGAAACCATCTAATTTGACCAAACCCTAACTCAGGACTTCTACTTGAGTGTCAACCCTGAACCAAGACTCTCAACCTGACTTTAAATCTAACCCTAACTCAAGATTCGAGCCTTAAGACCTAGCATCTCAGACCCAACCCTTGACCTCGACCCAGGTCCTAGGACACGAGACCCAAGCCTCGAGACCCTTCGACACTAACTTGAGATTCAACTAGGAACACAAGCACTTACCCCCGAGAACGATTCGAGATCTAACTCTAACCTTTACCCGAGACCCAATCCTTGAGATTTAAAACCTGAGACATTACCTTCAGTCGATACCAAAACCTCGAGACTCAACCCCAATCCATATTAAAAATCAAAGTGAATTTTTACCAATAAACCCAAATTAAAGTATATCTTTAAAATGTGCTACAGTTTGACAAAATTTAGACATCACTTTAAAAATGAGTTATGTTAGGTTAGATTTAGAGGGTAAACCCAATATGAAACTATCTTGTGCCAAAGATTTTGGGCGAATTGGGTGGACCACCAATTTTCAGGCCATATTTGACACCAGTACATGTAACTGTGTGGACCAAAAGATGGACCAAAAGATGGACTAAGTTATAATGGTTATTGATGTTTACGTAATCAAGACACAACTTCCAATGTAAGTGTGTACGATCGTACAATAGTAAAGTAACCCAACCAAGGGTTGGGGTCGAGTCCCAAGGGAGTGGGCTTGAGAATAAATAGAAAAATAAAATTTAGTTCTAATTAGTCATAGCTAAAAACATTATCGAATATAAACATGTTAAAGCTAAGGGGTGACGCAAGCGTCAATTATCAATAGGGATTTTTCACAAGTAAGTAAAAACAACAAAAATGCGAAGAGAACTAATCAATGAGAAAGAATTTTTGGGATGTGATACGAATACGGGTTAGACTAGACTATTGGGTACTTGCTTTTGATAGTAAATCCGTTAAGTATTTGTGACTAGGCTAGACTATAGTGGGGTAAATTCTCTCTCGAGCAACTTACCCCGAATCAAATGGGTTCCTCTCGGACACCCACTTGTCGCATTGAAGAACAAGCTCCGCCTTACCCCACTCACACTCTCGAGCTGAGTGTGTGGGAGAAGGACTGCGGTTCACTCTCTCGAGTTGAACCTCATGTCGACCCAGTCCCACCGGCCATCAATTTAGTAGTCTTAGTTTTACAACCTCTCTCTCGAGCAAGTCGAAAACACAAAGGTGAAATAGTATTTGCAACTACAATTTCATCAAGTTCCACCACAACTACTAAATGAAATCACATTTACACAACAAATAAACCATCAACAAGCAAGACCCAATAGATAATCTAACCCATATTCACAAGATCACACACCAAGAATTGGGGTTTTAGCTACACATGTAAAAGAGATAGAAATTTATACCAATTTGAGTTTGCATTCAAATGGGTATGAAGATTTAAGTCTCAAAACAAGCAAAGAGTAAAGAATCCATAAGACCCAAGTCCAAATTATTGGAGTTGAAACCCTTTGAATCTTCAAGTTCTTCAAAATCCTCTCCAAACTTAGAACTCAAAAATCTATGTTAAAAATTATATATTAAAAATATGATATTAAGCTACAACCCTCAACGAGTATTTATAGTTTTCAAAATTTTGTGCTGCAGCTAATCATTCGGTGTCGTTTGTCGAGATCGCCCATCAACTCGGCGATCCACTAATGTTTCTTCGTCTCGTCTTCAATTCGTCATCAATTCTTGATCTAAATTACTGTAACTTATAAGAAATTTATCTTCTTCTTCTTCTTCTTCTTCTTCTTCTTCTTCTTCTTCTTCTTCTTCTTCTTCTCTTTTTCTTTCTTCTTCAGTCCTCTACTTCACGACCTTAGTAGGTATGATTTCAGAACTTTTTCTTCTTCTCTTTTTCTTTCTTCTTCCGTCCCATGCTTCACAACCTCAGTAGGTACATTTTCAGAACTTTATCTTCCTCTTCTTCTTCTTCTTCTTCTACTTCTTCTACTTCTACTTCTTCTTCTTCTTCTTCTTCTTCTTCTTCTTCTTCTTCTTCTTCTCTTTTTCTTTCTTCTTCAGTCCTCTACTTCACGACCTCAGTAGGTATGTTTTCAGAACTTTTTCTTCTTTTCTTTTTCTTTCTTCTTCCGTCCCATGCTTCACAACCTCAATAGGTACATTTTTAGAACTTTATCTTCCTCTTCTTCTTCTTCCTCTTCTTCTTCTTCTTCTTCTTCTTCTTCTTCTTCTTCTTCTTCTTTTCTTTCTTCTTCAGTCGTCTGCTTCACGACCTCAGCAGGTATGTTTTCATAACTTCTTCTTCTTCTCTTTTTCTTCTTTCTTTCGTCATTTGCTTCACAACCTCAGCATGTACGTTTTCAAAACTTTATTTTCTTCTTCCGTCCTCTGCTTCACGACCTCAACAAATATACGTTTTAAGAACTTTTTCATCTTCTCTTTTTCTTTCTTCTTCAGTCCTCTGCTTCACGACCTCAACAAGTACGTTTTAAAGACCTTATCTTCTTTTTCTTCTCTTTTTTTTTCTTCTTCAATCCTCTGCTTCACCACCTCCGCTGGTACATTTTCAGAAATTTTTCTTCTTCTCATTTTCTTTATTATTTGGTACTCTGCTTCACAACCTCAGCAGGTACATTTTCAGAACTTTTTCTTCTTCTTCTCTTTTTCTTTCTTCTTCCGTCCTCTGGTTCACGACCTCAACAGGTACGTTTTCAGAACTTTATCTTATTCTTCTCTTTTTCTTTCTTCTTTAGTCCTCTGCTTCACGACCTCTGCATGTACATTTTAAGAACTTTCACTTCTTCTCTTTTTCTTCTTTCTTCCGTCCTCTGCTTCACGACCTCAACAAAGGTACGTTTTCAGAACTTTTTCTTTCTTCTTTAGTCATATGCTTCACGACCTCAGCATGTACGTTTTCAAAACTCTATCTTCTGTTTCTTCTCTTTTTCTTTCTTCTTCGGTCCTCTGCATCAGGACCTCAGCTGGTACGTTTTCAGAAATTTTTCTTCTTCTCATTTTCTTTATTCTTCAGTCCTCTACTTCACGACCTTAGCATGTATGTTTCCAGAACTTTTTCTTCTTCTGTTTTTCTTTCTTCTTCAGTCATCTTCTTTACAACCTCGGCAGATACATTTTCAAAAAAATATTCTTCTCTTTTTCTTTCTTCTTCCAACCTCTGCTTCACGACCTTAGCATGTACGTCTTCTTTTTCTTCTCTCTTTTCCCATATTTATAAATCAAGAATGCAAAAATTCTCTCCACTTTCAGGGCTGTGGTTGTGGCTTTTGTGTACTGTCAAGTTTAAGGTTTAAGTCTCCATCCCACTTTTTCTTTGAATTCTTGCTAGGTCTAAGATGATCCCTTTGAAAATTTATGATGCAGTTCCTTAAGGGATATGGGTTGTTATCATCCTTTCTTCCATGATTTTTTTCTAAGTAAAAAAAGTGTTAGGTTTTGGTTTGCATGCACAACTTGCTTAGGTCTTCTATTTACAAATTAGCAATCTATGTGCTTTGATATCTTTTTTAGGTTCGCATTCTTTTGTATGTTCATCGCCATTTTTCCAACTAGTTTCTTTATATATAGTTCGTGTTCGGAGTTGCTTTATTCGTTTGGTTCCAAGTGTTATGTGGTACCATTTTTCCTTGTTGATCAATCTTGATGTTGCCTTCCTTTGTTCTGTATTTGTCTTTTATTTTTCAGTTTTTGATCTTTGGCAGTGTGGTGTGTGTTTAGTATTGTGTGGGTTATTATGTTGTTAGAATTGGACTTTGATGAGATAGATGCTAGTATCTGTACTATGTACAAGTTCTGGGAATTTTCCTTTTCATGGAGAAATTGAGTTTTGCATGTTACTTTATTGCCTTCATCAGTAGTTGTCCGATTGCGTATGTCCTAATTTTGTTAGGAGGAAATTATCCCCTTTGATCTGAGAGTTTCTTTGAAATTTTATGGTCTTCTATGTTTGTCCTTGGATTATTGGTAGAGCTGCATTTTGTTTTGTTTTGTTTTGTTGTTCCGTAGTCATAGTTATTGCATACTTGGTGCATTGTTTTTATGTGAAACCCTTGTAACTCCGCCTGTCAAGTCACAGTCGATCCCAAGCCTGGAAAAAGGAAGAGGAGAAGTATCAATGGTGAGGAGGTAGTCATGAGTTTCTTCCTCCTCTTTGATTCGTGAGTTTCTT
This sequence comes from Solanum gracilifrons, assembly GCA_029582605.1. NCBI lineage: Eukaryota > Viridiplantae > Streptophyta > Magnoliopsida > Solanales > Solanaceae > Solanum > Solanum gracilifrons. The sequence continues at coordinate 23,126 of JAJOOH010025890.1, forward strand.
GCTAATTTAAGTAGACAAGGTTTTCTATATTTGCCCTAAGATCATTTGCGTAGTACTATTTTATTCTCATCTCACTCAATAATAACAAAAGTGGGTACAGGTGCAACTTTTCCTGCGTATCTTGTAGGCCTCCAAATCAACCGGTTCTAAGCCTTGAAAAAGGAGGGGGCTAACTGTTTAAAGGAATGTTGCTTCTCCTGTGCACTTAAAGTTGTTGGTGAATTTTTTCTGGTAGCTTTAGGGACGGTGTTTGTCATTGTCAAGATATGTGTTTTATTGTTTTGGACTGTGCAGACATGATAATATTTAATTTTGTTGTCCGGATAAACATGATAAAGCATTTTCTACTTTGTTTTTTCTTTTATTATTTGTTAGAATAGTAATAGGTATATACAAAATAGGAATAGGTTTATACAATCCTATTAGAATAGGAATAGGTTTATACAGTCCTATTTAGAATAGGAATAAGAATACAAATAGAAATATGAATAATATCCTACTTGGTAAATGATTGTATTCTTCTGTCTATAAATAAGGTCTCAATGTAATAATGTAAACAACAACACAATTCAATAATATTCTTTTTCTATATTTCTCACATTATTAAGGATTATGTTTTTCTTAGAGGAATGGTATATGCAGTAGCTGTTGTGGTAATTAAATTAGATATTAAATTTCGCCTCCAGTTACGAGGCTGTTAGTAAAAAAAAGATAAAAACAAAAAAAAATACAAAAAATGAATAAATAAATAAAAAAACAAAAACAGAAAAAAAAAAAAAAA
>JAJOOH010025891.1:0-14014 GCA_029582605.1 Solanum gracilifrons
AACTTAGGAGGGGTATTGGTGGAACCTTGACCGGAAAACCTTTGTTAGAATTTTGAACGACCATGTCCATCAGACCTTGAATGTGAGAAGTCACCATCATCGATCCGTGCCTTCTTTGTATCCCTAGATCTTTCCTTAAGTTTCTCTTCTTCTATTTTTTGAGCATGCACCTTAATACAAGAAATGTTCATATCATTGATAAACATGGTGGTACGACATTCCTTAACCACTATTTCGGACACACCCGAAACAAACTTACTCGTCCTTTCCCTAGGATCGACAATCTTAGTAGGAGCATACCTAGACAACTGTGTGAACTTTAAAGTATATTCCTTCACACTCATGTTTACTTGACGAAGGTTGATGAATTCAAGTACCTTTGCCTCCCTCATCTCAAGGAGAAAGAATCTGTCAATGAAAGAAACCTTAAGCTTCTCCCAATCAAGAGGAACAACATCAACTGCACTTTCTTCTTTCCATTGATTGAACCAAACTTGAGTAACACCCTTAAGTTGATAAGCGGACAATTCTGCCATTTCCATCGACGTCACTCCAATGATCATCAACACCTTATACACTTCATCAATGAACTCTTGATGATCTTCCTCAACCTTAGAACCATTAAACTCTAGAGGATTCATTATATCAAAGTCTCTCACTCTAGTTGCCGCCATACCCATATTTGGGTTCATGGGGACCACAACCTCTCTATTGGCTTGAGCCAACACTTGAAAAACAGCTCTAAACTCCGCAACAGTCACTTGTTCAGCCAAAGGGTCGGCCAGAACTTGAGGAGCTTGAGGAGGAGCTTCTTATCTCACATTCTCATTCACATTAATACTAATGTATGCTTTTTGAGGGGTCATAGATGGATTATGATATATGACATATAGAATTACACTCTATCACACGACTTAGAGTAATGAAATAAGTAGAGTTTCCTAATCATCTTATAGCTTCTTATTCATAAATGTGGCGCGCTCCATACTCATGAATAAGACTCTATTCGACGTTGCTTATGAAACATCCTAGGACCTTTCTGAATCATGTGCTTTGAACACTAAGTTTGTCACGATCCAAAGTACCCCCTTGAGGTGAATGGCACATAGGACCCTGAAAGACCCTACACAAGCCACTTAGCATACATCATACAAGATAATAGAGATTAAGAGTTTAAAAGACAGTTTATATCATAAAGAATTTGTCAAAAATCATACAGAAAGTCTAAATAGTCTCAAAGCCATATATTACATCAAGAGTGATTGCGACGTAACCTATGCATCACAATATCTGAAAAGTAAGGACAATAAGTAATAAAAGGTTTGGTCCTCAGAATATGAGGACTAACCAATCTTCAACAACTACTAAAGTGCTCACTAGCCACGAGGATGCATGATTGAAACGTCGGACCCTACATTTTAAAATAATGTAGGCAAACGTATGTGTTAGTACAAAGAATGTACAAAGTATGATAGCAATGCATAAGAGTTATAGAATCATGCTACAATGACTTTTCATGACATGCAAGGACCAAGTTAAAACATAAGATAAGAGGTTAGAAGCATAATCATGATCATAGTTAATGCAAGTAAAAAAAATCATCTTTGAACACATATGAGATACTTCTAGAAGTAACTTTAGTTCATCATTATTGTGGGAGTTAGCGTTAACTGACATAGAGACCATGTGATCTATAACATGGAATCCAATGTCTATCTCATACTGAAAAGGGGTGTCCTACTTGCCAAGGTAAGGGCCATAACTTCTAGCTTAAGTGGATCCACTAGCAAATGTCTATCTAAGACAAAACCTATGGTGGAACATAGTTATGGGATATATGTAATCGCCTCTTGTCCACTCGGTGCTAAGCATAAATCCCACATAATAGTCATTAGTCTTAACCTATCTTAACATTCATGAGACATGGGTATTCACCACTTGTTTTATCATTAGAGGACATGGGTAATTACTGCTTGCCTTATCATCCATGAAAGACACATCAAGTAGCCAATCCAAGCTACGTTTCATTAGAATAACTCATAAATCTTGATTCAAAGTTTAGTTGAGAAAACCTTTCAACCCTTAGAATCCTTTGTGTGAGAAAATCCTTTCACATTCATGTATTGAGTAATATGTGAGAAATCCTTTCACGACAACAACAACATTGATGCTTCACTCTCCAAGTAAATCTTAAATTATTTTCATCAATTTTCATAAGAACATGCATATATTCAGAAATTCATCCTTCATAGTTCAAAATCCAAATTATATCATCATGGTCTAGAAAACATGGGTTACGCATGGGTTCATGGGAATTCAACTTAAAAGCGTGTAATTACTTCAATTCATGCATAAGAAAACATAAAACAATCAATTCGATCAACATTGAAAAGAACCCATGGCAATTGAATAAAATCTTAATTTGATTGGGGAATTTAACTTTACAAAATTGGAGAATTTGGGAACCCTATGGAGGAAAGATCTCCATAGGTGAAGACTATCATACCTTGATGCCAAAAGCTTGTAATTAATAGAGGATTTGGAGACTTGATCTTGAAACCCTAGTCTTCTTCTTCTTTCTTAGAGAGAAATATTTAAGAGGATGAACTTGATCAACTTTTGGGAATTTAAGAGAATGAATTTAATTGGGTGATTTTAGGGGTAAAAATCATTATATAGGGCTTTGGGTAAAGGTTAAAACGACATAGTGCTAGGTAAAAATATTAAACACCCAAAATCCCTTCTTAAAATAACTTTCAACCTCCATCGATGGTGGGGACCTACTGTCCGTGGGCCCTCCTATGGACCGTCATGTTCGACGGGTTCATAAACTTATTTCTTGGACCCTTGACTGACGGGACCCATGCACGGACCGTGGGTCAAGCTATGATCCGTACATGGACTCTATGGGTCCAACTGGAATTTCTCAAAATATCTCCAAGCCTGAGACTCACCTACGAGACTTATGTACGACTCGTACATTGGATGGCGGACCGTATAAAAGTACTGGGACTTGACACTTTTAGGAGTTTCTGAACTCACCATCCACGTCCCCACCTACGTCCTGTATCTCAGTCCATGGACAATCTGTGGATCCGTTGGTACTGACACCAATTTTAGAAAAAGCTGTAATTTTCCATCTTTTCAAATCTGAGGTGTTACAGTATTTTTTGTGATTGTAAGCGAATATATTGGGAAAGTAATGTTGGCAGAGGAAGTGAAATGTTAGGAATGAAGATTGTATTTATTTTAATCAGTGGGGTAAATGTAATTTGGGGCGGGTTTAGTTAATTGGGTCGGGTATAGTTAACTTCAGTCGAGTGTAGTCAATTTGGGTCCGGTATAATTAGTAATGGGTGAGTTTGTAAATTAATTTTAGTAATTAAATTACAACCAATAGATGGTTGCCACATATTTTAAAAATTATTTAAATGATAATCCACTATAAAAGTGTTCAGTATTGGACTCAAAGGTGGATGAAAGGGTATTTGGGAGCCAATAGGTGGATGTCAGGGGTATTTGGGAGCCAATAGGTGGATGAAGGGTAGTTTTGCACCATTTACAATAGTTCGAGGATATTTTAGGCCCTTTTACGTTTTAAAAAAAATCTTTATCAGTTTTTCTATAATATTTTTTTTGTTATTCTAGAATTTACAAAAGAAAAAATATATTCTAGAAACTAGGTTAAAAAAGTCATTAGATTTTCAAAGAACTACATACAGTGGAGACCCCCTCCTTGCCCCGCCCAATAGATTTGAACTCGGCATGCTCCGTCCTATAAGGTCAAAACTCACTCTGTCTTACCCCACATCTATCCTACCCCATTGCAGCCCCTATATTATTTATACTATAAATAGAAAGTCTGTAAGATAAAATTTAAATTACATAATTGTCCTGATAAATTTAATATACAATTTTGTCCTTACCTTATAAATCTCTTTTCTCAACTTTTTGCATAAAAACAACCTCATGCAAAGCTTTTACTTTGCAAATTCCATAAATATTTCTTGTTGTAAAACTAAAGCAAAATAAGAAAAGAAATATAGAAGATTAGAGCAATAGAAATTGAGAGACAATAGATGAGAACTTTTCTTATTCTTCCAAGTATTAAGTGTATACAATAAGAAACCTTATGTCTTTATTTATAGTATAACATAGAGGTATACAAAATGTTAGACATAAATATAACATTAATCATGAATATAAAGGAGGAGGTTATGGAGGTGTAAGGTTACAAGAATGATGGTTATAACGGTGGAGGTTATCTTCATAATGGAGGAAAGTAATGTAGATAATTAGTGAGAGTAACTTCTTGGTGTAGTGGACATCCACAATATAATATTTAATAATACTCCCCCTTGGATGTCCATAGATAATGTGTCTCGTTAAATCTTTACTAGGAAAAATTCTAGTGAAGAAAAAAGAGCACATATTTTTTAATATGCATTATTTGTTGCCTCGTTAAAAATATTGCCAGGAAAATCTAGTGGAACAAAACCCCAGTCAAGAGAAAAAGAGTAACACACATATTATACCCCCGATCAAAATACCACTTAATTTCTTGTGATGATGTCATCCAAACTTATGTACCAGCTTCTCAAATATTGATATTGATAGTGTTCTTTTGATCAAATTACATTCACAAAGATGTTGCATTCTTGAACTCATCCTTATATATCATTTTTTGGTTTCATCAATATGATGAGGCTCTGAACTTAGGCAAATACATTTTTAAAAATCACTCTATTCGTGACCTTGCAATTACATGTAAATTGCTCATTCAACTTGTTCATAATAACAATCATATTATGGACACTTTCATTTGCAATTGATTGTCTTGTAGAATAACTTGATATAACTTCAATGTGATACTATTTTCTGTAGATTAAATAACCTTCTTGCATTTTGTATAGCCAATAATTCATTGACAATATTGTTTAGAGATAATAAATTTATACCAATTTGATATCAATCAAATATCTCGAAGTGAATTATCTCTTGCCTACACATTAATAAAAATATAATCTCATGGAAAATAATAGTAGAATAAATAAGTGTATTCATTGCAACAAGACATAGTTTGTGCAAACCATTTTCATAAAATCAAATTTGATCTTTCTTTATGTTAAGCGATCTCACAACCATTGAGGTACTATTCAATGGAATTACTTAAAAAAAATTAAATCCTTCAAAGATTTTTCATAGAACCTTCAGTGTCTAGCTAGACATGACAACAATTTTACTATACATATTCAAGTATTTCATCTATTGCTAGATTGAAAAAAACATCATTGCATCCATCACGGAATAACATATCTCCGTATAATAATGTCAGGACTTTTGTAAAAAAAATATGTTGCAAGACACAAGGCGTACTTTAAATCTTACGATTATACTTTTGTACATTTTTACTCAATGACATTATACCTTAATCTATGGACTATAATTTCAAAACATCACTTACAAGTAAAATAAAATATACGTATTTTACCGGCCAATTATTTATCTGTCCACATTATTTGACAAATTTAAACTCAAGATCCTCATTACCATTTACAATATTGAGCACCACATTATATCAAAGCTACCTTCGACAATAATTTTAATAGAAGTTATAATACAACATAACTTATCAAGATCTCTTCATTTTTCATCATTTTCATGTACCTGAACCTTTGACAAGGTTTTATGAAGTGTTATGTCGTGGTGCTCTTTGAAAGCACTTGCCTCCTTATCATGGTCACTTTGATAATTTGCTCCTCTCCTTCCTCAAGAAGTTTTATGTTTGAAAACAATTGGTCGATCACGCTTCTGATCTACCATCGACTCTGTCCTCCAAGGACCATTTATATGAGCATTTGTAGCTTAATTAAAATATTGGGTTAGCAAATACATCTGACAAATGAATTATCTCTTGAACTTCAAGTTTATATTTTTTAATGAGGATCTAGATAATTCACCCCATACATAATTTTCAGCTGCTATCATATCTCCCCCTAATGTTAGGAAATCTAACATTTACCCCAACCTCATTTGGAGATCTATCTTTGTGCATGGTGGATCAATAGAATCATATGTGCGCACATCAAATTTTTAGATGAAAATTATTTGGTTCCCGACCCTGAACCAATTGTGATGGAAGAGCTTAATTATCTTAATGCATATATGTTAAATAAACTCATCTCATGCCAAATTTTATTTGAGAGTTTTGTTCTCATAATCGATGGTGTAGCTATAATTGGAGGCATACAATTTATGCTAAACCAACCAGTATTATCAACATATTTTTATAGTTTTGAACTGAACTCTTAATTTAACAATTCGAATAAATAACCTTACAAAAAAATAATTTGTAAGTTGATAACAAATGCACATGTGACCATACCATAAATGCATCGATTAAATCATAATAGTAAGCGGTCCACGTGGTAGGTGAACAGACCCATATTCACCTTTTTATATGTTCTAAATAATTTCAGGGGATACAATCCCAACCTTACTGGTACAATGATCATTTTATCATGAGAACGTGCAACACAAGAAAATTCTTGAAGAATCTTTTATTTCTTCAACATATAGCCACATGAATTCTCAATTTCTTTTGCGTTACACTTGAACCAAAATGACCAACTAGTTATGCCAACTGATATTTATTCTAGTAAACTTCTAGTTTACTTTTGCATGTGATTCCATCATCATGTCCATATTTGGATACAACAAACAAGAGAAGAAAGTGGGTAAACTTTTATGTAAATATTTATAACCCTCTTCAATTATAGTAATTTGAAGATATTTAATCTTTCAATAATTTACAATCACAATATAATAATGTTTCTTTTCAATTCCTCTGAAACTTATAAAGTTTCTTTTGAGACTTACTACAACCCCAATATTATGAACAATTTCATTTCATTGAATTGCTAGAAAAACATAACATTTTCTAAATAGTATTCTATATTGTTTGAATGATACAGTAGAAAACAAATACTTATAACTAAAAAATTGTAGGGTTAGAGTCCTATTTTAGGAAGGAGTATATATTGCTATAAATGTGTATTATGTAAATCAGTTATATTCTAAGAAAGAATATATTTTTGATTACTATACAATTATAATTTTATCTAACATCCCCCCTCAAATTGATATAGATAATCATAAAGTAGCAATTTGGAGATAAGTTATTGATGTGGTGCTCGTGTCATCACCTTTATACATGAATTGGAAAGGTGATCATGAGAAGAAATGTGTTGTAGAGTGATGAGACAATTGATAACCAATTCTCGAATATAATGACAACCCACCTCTATATGCTTTGTGTTTTCGTGTTGCACCAGATTTGTGGCTATTTTAATCACACTAGTATTATCAACATGTAACACTTTAGGAGATGTAATAGTGACACCAAGATTAGATAATAGCCATTGTAGCAAAGAAAAATTGTACTTGCTGCCGACATAGCACGATACTCAACCTTCGCAGATGATTTAGATGTACATGATTGTTTCTTACATTTCCAAGATATCATGGATGTGCCAAGATATATGCACCAACAGTAACAAAGCGATGTGAATCGGGACAACCAACCCAATTTGCATCAGTATATCCTTCAAGATGTATAGAAGAATTATAATAAAAAAGAACACCTTGACTTATAGAAACACAAACATACCGAATGACATTAAGTAATGCAGTGTGATGTATACAATAAGAATTAGCCACAAACTGACTTATAACCTGTATTGCATATGAGATGTCTGGCCTTGTCATAGTGAGATAAACTAATGGTCTCACCAACTGCCGGTACAATGTTGGATCATTGAACAGTTCCCCATCAACCTCCTTGTACTTCATATTATTCTCCATCGGGTGTACACAACCTTGTCATCAACAAGAAAACCCTTCAAACAAGATCACTAGTATACTTTTGTTATGTAAGAATGATCCCAGTAGGCAAGTATAGTACTTCAAGTCCAAGAAAGTATGTGAGTCGTCCCAAGTCCTTCATCTTAAATGAGATATGCAATAATTTTTTCATCTTAGTAATATTCTCTGGATCATTTCTTGTGATAATGATATCATCAACATAGATGAGAGGTATTGTGATACCTACTTGAGAAGTAGAAGAAACATGGAATAATCTCAAAAACTTCGAGAAAAGCCCACAGTTTGAATCGTGGATTAAAGTTTATCAAATCAAGCTTTGGAAGCCTGTTTTAAGCCATAAAGAGATTTTTGAAGACTACAAACAACATTTAGTCTTGGCAGAAGACAACCAGGTGGTAGTTTCATAAACAAGACTTCTTTTAGGTCACCGTAAAGAAACACATTTTTCACATCCATATGATATCAGCTACAACATCTCATTGAAGCCACATCCAATAATGTTCGTACCATTGTCATCTTAGCAACATGTGCGAAAGCCTCTTCATAATCTACCCATTCTCCTCTTTGTACCCTTGAGCAACCAATCGAGATTTGTAGAGATCAATTGTATCATTTACCTTAAGTTTAATGGAATACACCCACTTACTTCTAATGAGAACTCCATCGATTAGTTTATCAACAAAGTCCCAAGTAGAATTTTCATTCAATGCACGAAGCTCTTCCGACATTGCCTCTTTTCAACAAGTTTGTGTAGAAGTCTAAGACTAAGATGTAGGTACGTCAACATAATGTAGTATGGTATACATGGAATAATACTTACCAAATTTCTCTGGAGAGTAATCGATCCATTCAGGAGCATGGCAGTCTATCCTACTAGATCAGCGTGGGGGAGTAACTGATGAGAGGATTCCTCTTCTGAAGATGAGGATGAAGAAGTAGAGTCAATATCTCAGGACAGAAGGGCTGGAGATCATTATCATCATAGTTCATGGGCTGCTCTGGAGGATGAGTAGCTACCACATCATCATCAAACTTGTACAAGAAAATAGATTTTGAAGCATGTTTAGAATTGTGTTTTAAAGAAAATTGACCCTAAAAGATAACATAATTGGATACATGAAGCTGTCAAGATATCACTTTTGTGTTTTGATGTAGCCCATAAAAATACATTGTGATGCTTTTGTTGAAAACTTTTGCCATTCATGTGTTGGAAGATGGACAAATCCAACACAACCAAAAACTCGCATGTGGGAATAATCAAGCTTCTTATGAAATAATTTGAAGTACAGTGTCTCCTTGGCAATTATTGGGGAATTTTGTCTATTAATCAAGTAGACAGAAGTATGTACTACTTCATGCCAAAAACTCCTAGGCATATTAGATGTACCGCCAATGAAGTTTTCAAAACATGTTGATTCTTCCTTTCTACGACTCCATTTCATTTCACCATGGTTAATCGTGTGCCCAAGGAACTGGACAGTGGGTTGTGCGAAGCTGTATTTTTCCCGCTTTACACACAAATCATTATCACGCAAGACTTTGAACACTTTGCACAAGTGCTTAACATGCTCCTCCATGTTGTTGCTATAAACGACAATGTTGTCCAAATAAATAACTACAAACTGATCCAAAAAGGGATGGATCAACTTTTTCATCAACGTACAAAATGTCGCTGGAGCGTTTGTCAAGCTGAAAGGCATGACCAACCACTCAAAAGCTCCATAACGAGTGACACAAGTTGTTTTTGGCTCGTCACCTTCGGCAATCCGGACTTGGTAATAACTCTTCCTTAAGTCCATCTTCGTGAACACTTTGGCCTACCCCAAACGATCAAATAAAGCAGCGATCAAAGGAATAGGATATTTATTCTTCACCGTGACCTTGTTGAGGGCCCTATAATCAATACATAAATGCAATGTCCCTTCCTTCTTCCTTTGGAACAAAACAGGCACACCAAATGGTGCCTTAGAAGGCCTAATATGTCCAGCATCAAACAGCTCCTTGAGTTGCTTTCTAAGTTCCTCCAATTCTGGGGGAGCCATACGATAAGGGGTCATGGCAGGTGGCTTTACCCCGGGAACCAATTCAATTTGGTGATCAACTTCCCTACATGGTGGCAACTGTTGGGGAAGTTCTTCCGGCATCATGTCCCTATTATCAAAAAGGACCTTCTCAATACAAACAGGCAAAGCTACTGCCTCAATTGAGTCTCCGCTGCCTCCGACAAGGGCAGCAAGAAAGGTTGGTTCCCCTCTCTTAAAGCCCTTAACAATCTGCATGGCAGACAAGTGCATCCCATTTTGTGGTACCCGAATAAGGGGTACCATGCAAGAACCTCCGGCATCGCTGATGTGAAGTTGGTTGAGGGGCGCCGAAATAAATACATGAACCTAATACCAAAAACCCAGCCCCAAAATAATGTCAAACACATCTATGGGTGAAACAGTGAAGTCTGTCAACCCCTTCCATCCACCTATCAATGGGGACTTTAGAAGCGAAACCATGGACTGTAGTGGGGAGGCCGTTGACGGTTTTCAACATCGTATCGCTAGCAACATAATTCAAGCAAAGGTACTTGGCCCTTTCCTTCATTGCAAAGTTATGTGTTGCACCAATGTCCACCATAATACGAACGTATTTGCCATTCAACTTGGCATTGACGAACAGTGATTCACACGGCCTTACACTAGCCGTCTGGGAAGCCAACGCAGTAAGAGTCATGTGTTTAAAAAATGCCATATGATTAAACATGCCAATAGCAACGTTTTTTCCCTTGTCCGCCCCACCAGCCTGTCCACCTTGCTCCCCGGATGGTCCTCCGGTTTGCATGGCAGCCTGCTCTTGCTGCTTTTGAGAAGCAACCATAGTATTTAACTTACTCAACGACGGGAAATAACGGGCAGCGTAAGTAGTCTCACCACAAATATAACAGCCCTCACGATGTGGAATGCCTTTCTTACGATCCTCATAATTTTTGCGAAAATTAGAAGGCTGATTACGATTGTTACCTCTCGCATCGCTGCCTCGGTTGGGAACATGCTTGCTTTTGTTTCGGTTGTTATCCACCTTGGGAGGAACAATTTTGCTCCGATTGTCCCTCCCCTTACTGCGTCTGTCCGAATATCAGTAAGCGATTGAGCCACTACGATCGCTTCATCAACGTCATTGACTTGCCGCCTTTGGAGCTCTTGTTTGGCCTAATTTTGGTGACCATTTAAGAAGTAAAACAACAAGTCCTCGCTGGTCAAACTCAGAATTTGGAGGGTGAGTTTTGTGAACTTTTTCACGTAATCACGAATGGAGGACGTTTGCTTTAATTCACTCAACCTCCGACGAGCCTCATGTACTACGTTTTGAGGATAGAATTGTCACTTTAGCTCTTCTTTCAACTGCCCCCAATCATCGATGGAGCAAACCCCTCACTTCATGTTTGCCTTTTTCCTTCGCCACCATAACATAACGGTGTCACTCAAATACATAGCCGTTGTCCGGCTCTTGGCAGCCTCACTAGTCATGTTCACATGCTTGAAATAAGCATCCATTTGCACGAGAAATTCTCAACGTATTGGGCATTTATTTCATCATAAAACTCCTTTGGTTTAGGATCCTCAATATGTGTCTCACGAACTGTAACGGGACCAACAACTCCCGCACCTGCAGTCTCATCAATCTGCCTTTTCAAAGTCTCAAAGTCTCTATGAAGAGAGAAGAGTGCTTCGGTGAGCTTGAGTTCAAAGTTGGTTAGCCTTTCCTTGTTCACTTCCTCAAGCTCAACAAGGTTTTTCTTCACCTTATCAAGGCCCTCAAGAGCTACAGTTTCAAGAGAATTAAAGTTGTTCTCGAAAACCACAAGTCGCCTATTCAAGGCTGACAACCCAGCCTCAACTCCGATAATCTTCTCATCGAGTTGGCTAGTGTCAGAAACTTCTCCTTCTTCCCCAAGGTTTCTGGCACAAACAGGTGGGTTAGAAGAAGATTCCCTTACCTTACTTATATCATGTTTCTTGGCAGTATATTTCTGAACCTCCTGCTCCCTCTCTTGACAACCATCTTCATTGCGTTGAGACTTCGACATCATGCTCAAACTAAGGCTCTGTTACCACTTGTCACGGGCCTATTTTCTTAGGTGTCCTGGGACAGAAAAGGAGGGCTTGCATAGCTCCTCGTAAGCTCAATCCTAACTAAAATAAGCACTAAAGTGCAGGAGCAAAATTGTCTAAACAGTCCACACACAAACAGCCAACAAGAAGGCAAATAAGAGAGCAAGTTTTGGGAGGCAAGTGCGAATTTTCTTTGTATTTCTCTAGGTGTTCCTCTACACAAGTGAACCCTTTACAATAGATTATAAAAGCTATAAAAATAAGAGTAAAATTGTAATGGGAAAATTCCCAAGAGAAAAGACTAAAAAGGGACTCTTTACAAAGTCAAAGAGTAGGTGGGAGAAGGTGGAAGGTGTCTATCACAAGTTAGCCTTGTCCCCTCTGTTGGGGACCATCTTGGCTGAAAGTCAAGGCCATTAAATGCTCATCAAGGGTCTTCAAGTTATCTCCCAAAGCTGGAATATAATTGGCACGCCGTTTAAGACCCGTTGAACCACAATACGAATCTGCCCCGCTCTCGGAACCACTGAAATTTAATGTAGCTCCTTTCGGGGAGGTGCATCTACACCTCTTACCATATAGAGCTTCAAACGGTGCTATCCCAATACTAGAATGATAGTTATTATTATAACAAAACTCAATCAAAGGCAAATGATCATCCCAATTACCCTTGAAATCAATCACACAAGCTCTCAACATATCTTCTAAAGTCTGAATAGTATGCTTGACTTTCCCATTAATCTGAGGATGAAAAGTCCTGCTAAGCTTCACTTGGGTACCAAGACCTTTCTTAAATGACCTCCAAAGCTAAGATGTAAATTGAGTACCACAATCAGAGATAATGGATAAAGGCAGTCCATGCAACCTTACCATTTCCCGAGTATAAAGCTTGACATACTCTTCAACTAAAAATGAAGTCTATATGGAAATAAAGTGAGTCAACTTCGTCATTCGGTTAATAACCGAAACTGAATCAAATTGACAACATGTACGAGATAAACCCGTAATAAAGTCCATATTCAAATCTTCCTACTTCCACGTATAAATGCTAATGTCTTGAGACAAACCACCAAGTTTTTCATGCTCAACTTTCACTTGTTAACAATTATGACACTTAGCCACAATCTTCACAGATGGATTTGGACATTCGGCGGACCGCCGACTGGATCGACGATATATTCTAGATCGCCTAAAGTCACAAAACCTTGAGGATCAAAAGCAAAGAAAGACCGGTGATGAGATGGAGTGATTGGCATATAGCCGACCTGGTCGGCGACGCTCGACTTACCTCGTCTAATGGTCTTTTCAGCTGAAATTCGGGAAACTATAAATTGATTTTTTACATTGTTCAAAAGAGACCTGGTTTTTATTATTGAAGTCCAGTTTTAGTTTTCTTCTGTTTTTGGAGAGTTTTCTCAGTAGTTTCCATTGGAGAACAACTTTGAAGGGTTTTTCAAGTAGATTCGAAGTGGGTCTTTGATTTTTAGTACTTTGGATCATTTTAAAGACTTAGATTGCAATACCCAGACCATAGGGAATGTATTTGGAATTAATTTCTATCTTTTTATGATGCTTGGCTAAAACCCCAATTCTTGGGGTGTGATCATGTGATTATTTGCTTAATTAACTGAATGGGTATTGTTGTTTAATGATTTAAATGTTGTTTTAATGTGGGTTTAATCGATAGCTGAATAGTAATTTATGAATTGTAGTTGCAAATACAATTTTAGCTTAGTGTTTGAGGCTTGCTTGAGATAGAGGTTCTAAAACCAAGGTTATCGATTGAGGATTGTAGTGTGTGGGTCGTTATGGGTTCAGCTCGAGAGAGTGAATCTTGACTCATTCCTACCTATCTAGCTCGAGAAAGTAGATAAATTAAGGTTTTGGGCTATTTTGTAGTGTCAAGTTTGTCGAGGTTCGAGAGAACTCACCTGAACCGTAATAGTTATTTGAGAGAAAACTATTGCACCTATAGTCTAGCCTACCCACAATGATTCAACACTTTATTAATAAACTTCAATTACCCATAT
>JAJOOH010025892.1:0-15119 GCA_029582605.1 Solanum gracilifrons
TATATTATTATTATTATTATTATTATTATTATTATTATTATTATTATTATTATTATTATTATTATTATAAGTGGGAAGCTTCCAAGTTAAAAGTTGAATAAAAGAACCCTTTCCTTTCTGCATTTATTTTTTAAAAAATAGACCAATAACACTATAAATGATCTAATCTTTCCTCTTCCCCAATACCAATAACTGTCTAAATTATCTAATCTTTCCTCTTCCCAATTTATTACTCAATTAAATCGTAAGTTAATATAATTATATATATTGAATGAAAGATGAAACAACTTCCTGAATATACCATTCATATTCCTTTTTTGCACTTAGTATAATTTATATAAATGCATATTATCAAATAAGGTAATAGGGCTGCTTCGCTTCAGTTGCAACTTAATATTATGATATATATTTTTGCCTCATTTTCTTTGTATTGCTTTCATTTATTTTTTTCTATTTCATGTCTGATGTAGTATATTTCTTTGCTTATAACAGTTAGGTGAATAATTCTTCTTCCATATTATTCTCATTTATAAATCATATGGTATGTGCCTTCATATTCTCATTCATTCCTGATTTTTTAATAATGTAGATGCATTCTTAGTTTGAATTTATTTTTACTATTTATTGAGTTTCATAATTGGAGTGGTAGTTCCTTCAAAGAAATATTAGTAAAAGACATATCGAGAAAAAGACATTTAGAGTTGATTTATGTTGTTGTAATGACCCTTTTGGTCATTTCAGTGTTTTTCCTTCTGTGTCGTTTAGAGCGTTTCCGTAGCGACCCCAAGTCATTTATGATTTGCTGGAACTGACAATTCGATCACATGGTCGTTCGTTTGGTTATTGTGTGAGTTTTAGTGTTTTTGTAGCTTATAAAACTTGAACGATCATTTTCGATCAAACGTTCAAGAAGATGACATCAGAATCCAATTCTGACGATTCCATCAGCTCCGAAAGGGTCAGTTTAGGCTAGTGGCTTGGTCGGCATGACTCCCGAGATTTTCAGTGTGAGTCGGTGCGATTAGGCGTTTTAACTTTATGTTTAAGCCTAAGTTTGACTTTACTCAACATTCTGAGTAAACGCACTCAGATGAGAATTCTATTAGTGCGGTTAGGTCTGTAATGTCGAGTTTGACCTAGATTGACCCTTCTTTTGTGTTCTGAAGTTTTCGATATTTTTCCGATCCCTTTTATGGTTTTTGAGTAAAATGACATTTGGGTGTGAGACCCACTTTTTATCAAGATGACCTCGTATGAAAATTTTTACTGCTCCATTGAGTCCGGAATATCAAATTTGGTATGGTTGCATATCTCATTTGTGTGCACGGGGTTCCGAACGAATTCAAAGCACCCCGTCGGAGTTTTTAGGTTTTCGAAATTTATGCTGAAAATCTGCTATATAATGCAGAAAAATCAGCAGCATTACAAAAACTTAAAAACCTTATCTATTTCTCATCTCTCAACCGAATTAGGCAATTCAAAGTACGGGAGCTTCGTATTTTTGGTGGCTTCGCTGTAGAGTGTTCAGAAGTTTCGCGATAAACTTGACTGTTGTAACCTTTTTCGAGTTCTTACTTTTGGCTTTCTTGAATTGGTGATATCTTGGTCATTTTAGCTCGGTGTTGTGTGATTCGAATTTCCACATGTTGGGAATTATCGTGTCTACGTCATGGAGTGTTCAAGGAGTGTTAGGAACCATTCAATTCTCATAAATTCCGAGTTTAGACTGCTACATGTTTCTTTTAAGTTGATAAAAGTGTGATTTTCTTGCATGTTGGGTTTTGCTGCGTTTTGAGCCCGAATTGTGTTCTATTTTCGAACACAAGTCCGGGGTACTGTTTTGGGTCTCTTGATGAATTCATATCCGAACAGTTCGGTGCGGGTCCCACGATTCCCATTTTGACTCCAAAATTGACTCATCTCCGTTTCTTATGATTTTCGTGTCTAAACGACTGTACTAATGTTGTGATCCTATATTTGATAGAGTGACATCGTTCAAGGGCCATTCGGGAAGGAAAAGCTCCGGCAAAGTGATTTGGAGCGCGGACAGTCGGCATTCAGGTAGGCTACGTCTTCCTTTCTATTAGATTGAGCTTAATTGTGTAAAAGCATGTCGATTTGGGTGAATTGGGGTAGGTACCAGTTTCCTACTTTACTTTGATTAGATACCTTATGTTAGGATCGAATGGCCATATTTGGGTGTAGTAACATGTTAACCGATTTAGTAGAGTTGCATGCTTATGTGCTAAATGTTATTGTATGCTTGTATGCTATGTGTTGTATGCTTTGTTCATCCTTAACCGTAAGCATGATGTCCTTAGTCTAGGTTAGGCTAGTATTGCCTTAGACTTATGACCCGTGTGGGCTGGACAACCTTGACTTTCTACCGACGTCATTCGGATGACTTAGTTCCTTATAGACTGAAGTAGCAGACTTGAGTCTGATAGTTTGAGCCTTAGATTAGGAGCTATCGTTGCTTGCTGCGCTTCTGTAACTTCTCCCTCTCATTATGCGGTTCTGACGCATTCTCGAAGGTTCAGTGCATCACTAAAGGTGTGGGATTGAGATAGTATAGGCTTGGAGCCTTTTCTGTGATTTCTTAGAGTGGACGGCATTCCACGATGGTTGTTGTTGGATTGGATCCTATTGGAGATACCATCACCCCCGAGGTCGTTCTTTCTAGCTGGCTAGGTAGACTCGATGATTTCGGCGATCGCCCCTAGGCCTCTCTTTCTAGCTGGGCTGGGAGTGTGGTGCTGGCTGGGTGTTCCCGGGTCGCTCTTTCTAGCTGGACTGGGAGCTGACTGCATGGTAGGATGACTCGCGATATCTACCTCACCCACGGGTCCCTCTTTCTAGATGGGCTAGGAGTGGACTGTCTGGTTGGGTACCCCCGGAGTCACTCTTTCTAGCTGGGCTGGGAGTGCACTGCTGATTGGGTGGAGTCTGATAGATTATATTGGTTACTTTGGGCTGGGAGCCTGGTTTTCTTCTTTCTCAATTGACTTAGCTATTTTGTGTACTTGTCGGGCTTATGGGGGTTCGTTCAGGTTTTACTTAAACTTGCGCACAAGTGTACCTTCTGGGATTATGGGGGTCCAGTTAGGTTTAGTTTAGATGTACTTAGTTTATTTCTGGTATACTCGTGTGCTTTCTTTTCTTATCCATTTTGACCTCTCTGTGTCTAGATTTTATCCTTTCTTATTGTTTTTACCCTTTTTGCTCAGTCGGCCTTTGATGCCTACTGAGTACCTGTTGTTTTGGTAGTCATGCTACACTCTGCATCTACTTCGTGATGCAGGTCCCAGTACCAGTTACCAGCGGTGATTAGTTTCAACCTTCTTTTGCAGCTGTGACTCGGAGACGAGGGTGAGCACTTGGCGTTTTGAGTTTGTTTTGTCTCGTTCTTTTGTTTTAGCTAGTCTTGTTGCCTTTGAGACGCGCTTTGTTGTGGTCCACGTTTGGGACATATACTTTTTATTAGATAGCTCTATACTAGTGACTTCCAGGTTCTGGGAAGGATTTCTATATATATTTATTTTGGTTTGCTTCCGCCTTGTTATCCTTTTTTAGATTATTGTTTTCGCTAGTTTCTGCATTTTCGCTCATTGCTTGATGTTCTGGGTTACGGGTTGGCTTACCTACTGGTAGTGTATAGTAGGTGCCATCAAGACTCGAGATATCGGGTCATGACAAGTTGGTATCAGATCTCCAGGTTCATCGGTCTCACTTGTACAGAGCTAACGTCTAGTAGAGTACTGCGGATCGGTGCGCAGACGTCTGTAACTTATCCTCGGGAGGCTACAGGATGTCTTTAGGAAGATTTCCTCTTTTGTTTCACTTTCGGGCAGCGTGTGTTTTATTGGTTCCTTGAAATCTACCTTGTTTCACTCTTTCGCAGGATAGAGGGCTCGCGAGATGGCGTGGTCGGGGTCGATGCACCCAGGCCTACAAATATAACCCAAGCTTAGGGTAGACGCCGACCCGAGGTCGAGACAGGGCCGCAGCACCAGCCCAGGAGAGAGATGAGGATCCAGAGCCAGTAGCGGACCCTCCAGCACCTTATATACTAGATCAGCCGGTCGGGCCGAGGCCAGCCCAATCGCCACCCGAACCAGTTCTGACTCTAGATCTCTAGGCCGCTATTGCACAACTCTTAGGTGTGATTGGGGGTATGCAGGAACCACCCGCCCCAGCTACACCCGCACCAGTACCGCATGATCAGCCTACAGTGAGGGCACCTCAGGTCCAGGTACCACCTGATGGAGTAAAGCCCTTGGCAGTGGACCGACATATGCCGCTCGAGGACCAGAAGATGCTTGGTGTGTTTCTCAAGTTGACACCACCAAGGTTTTCTGGGGTTATGGGTGAGGATGCCCACGAGTTTCTTACTACTTGTCATGAGAGGCTTTGCACTTTGCATCTAGTGGAGTCTAGAGGGGCCGACTTCATCGCTTACCAGCTAGATGGGTCCGCCAGGCAGTGGTGGCGCACGTTCATGCAAACCAGGCAGTTGGATCTCCACCGGTGTCATGGGATGAGTTTTCTAAGGTCTTCTTGGCCAAGTTTATCCCTTGTAGCGTTAAAGATCGCCTCAGGGATCAGTTTTGTAGGTTGGAGCACGGTTCCACGTCAGTGGTAGAGTACGAGACTAGGTTCCACGAGCTTTCCCGTCACAGAGGAGGAGAGGGTTAGGTGTTTTGTCCATGGGTTGAAATTACAGCTTCGGCTTGAGACCCAGTCCTTAGTTTCTGCGGGTCGATCTTTTTTAGACATACTTGACCATGCTAGTAATATGGAGCATCTTCGTCGCGAGGCCCAAGAGGGCAGCGAGAAGAGGGATAGACATGATGTCAGCTACAGTGACTCCAGTCCCAGGTCTAGGGATTATTATGACAGGACCGAACGACGGTTTCGATAAGGTTAGTCTAGCAGGTCTACCCAGGCCTCTCTTCAAGCATCAGATGGTGGTCAGAGCGAGGCCAGTTCCAGTCAGGGACGCGAGGTGTTTCGATCAGGTTCTTCAGGCCATGATGGCCGTTCTTCTGGGAGTCACCCTCAGCAGGGTTGCTATGAGTGTGGTGAGATTGGTCATTGGACCAGGGACTGCCCTCAGCATAGTCGGATTACTACCGCTCCTCAGGCAACTCCCCCAGCTTTACCAGCACCTCCAGCTAGAGGTCGTGGTCAGGGTCAGGACCGTAGAAGTGGTCATCAGGGTATAAAGAGTGGTCCCTAAGGAGGCAAGTCAGGTGGTAGGTTTGATGGTCAGGGCAGAGGCAGACATAGCCATTTCTATGCACCTCCAACAATAGGGGAGGGTGAGGCATCAGACGATGTGATCACAGGTACGATTCTTTTATGCTAGCAGCCCGCCTTGGCTTTATTTGATCCGGTGTCACGACCCGATTCCTCGAATCATGATGCCACTTACTATAACCAACCAGTAGGTAAGCCAACCCGTAACCCGGAACAACAAGTAATGGGTCTGAGGGCAGAAACTAAATAAGAGTAGGCAAAATTTAAGATAACAACATAACTAGGCGGAAGCAAACCAAAACATATATACAAATAAAGATCCCTCCCAGAACCTGGAAGTCACCAGTACAGAGCTAATAAAAAAATGAGTACAAGTCCCAAAAGTGGACCACAGAGACTGGACTGTCTCGAAAGGTAAAAGATAAGTCTATATACACAGATAGAGACTGAAATAGTACAAAATGTCGTGTGCTCACCCCCGTCTCCGGATCAGACTACTCCAAACTGGATCAACGCTGGCAACTGGTGCTTGAACCTGCATCACGAGATAGATGCAGAGCATAGCATAAGTATCAAAACAACAGGTACCCAGTAGGCATCATAGGCCGATTGAACTTGAAAAGTAAAGGCAATATGAAAAGAAGGAATAATACAAACCGAAGTCAAGAACGAAAATCTAACTAACAATGGAATGCACACGAGTGTAGAAAGAACTAACTAAAGTAATATATAAGCTAACTACACCTAACTGAACCCCCATAAGCCCAGAAGATACACTCGTGCGCAAATTAAATAAAAACCCGAACGGACCCCCATAAGCCCGACGAGTACACAGAACAACTATAACTAAAGGAAATTGCATATAAGAACCCAAGAACGGAGAACATCGAACCAGAACTTCAACCCCAATTAGTAGAATCTGACAGTACAGAGGTCGGACCTCGAATCGAACGCTCACCAGAAGTACCCAAGTAACAAATCACAAGTATTAAGTATCTGAGGCCGGAACTCTAATCGGATGCTCTGTATAGGTATATGGGCAATAGAGGGTGGAACTCTAACCGGATGCTCTATATAAGTATCTGGGTAATAGAGGTCGGAACTCTAACCGGATGCTCTATATAAGTATCTGGGCAATAGAGGTCGAACCTTAAACCGGATGCTCCATAAAGGTACCAATGTAGCTGCTGAAAAAGTCATAATCGATCCACGCTCATAAATGTCTGTGGAACATCGTTCATACTTAGCCAATCAATGTAAGTCCTTGGAACTGAATCCAAAATCAAACTCAAATCGCGAAGCAGAACTAGCGTCGCCGACTTAACCCATGAAGCCGTAACATCGGGTAAATAAGGATAACTATCATCCTAGCAAGCGTATCGCCTAGCTAAGGCCCAAACTATCAGACTCAAGTCTGCTACACTAGTCTACAGGGATCTATGTCGACTGAGTGACGTCGGGGAAAAACTAAGGCCTATCGGATCCGAATCATGTATTTCTAAGGCAAGCCCTAGTCAAACCAAAACTAAGGCCCAACATGCTTCAAATAGACAGTAATTAAGAATGCAAGCACTTTATATAGGCCGAAAACATGATTTCTAAACACCTATGCATGATTCAATAACTACCAACCCAAATCCTAACTAATCAACATGCATTCACACTCTCAAGCTCAATCTAAGAGAGGGAAATCGTAACCTACCTGTAAGTCGATCACACGCGCTCCAAAATCACTTCTCCAAAGCTTTCCCTATCTGAACGGCCTCAAAACACTGCCCCGCTATCAAAACTAGAGTCACAACGTTATTACGGTCGTTTAGACACCAAAATCAAAATAAACGAACACTAGTCAATTTTGGAGTCAAAACAGGAATCATGCGACCCGCACCGAACTGTCTGAATTTGACTCTGTCAAGACACCCTAAACAACACCCCAAACTTGTGTTCCAAAATAGAACACAATTTCAGGCTCAAAACGCAGCAAAAACCAACAAGCAAGAAAATCACACTTTAATCAACTAAAAAAAATAGCAGCAGTCTAAACTTGAAATTTGCAAGAATCTAATGGTGCCTAGCACTCCTTGAACACTCTACGACGAAGCCACGACAATTCTCAACATGTGGGACTTCGAATCACCCAAAACTGAGCTAAAATGAGTCAGATATGATCAAAACAAGAATGCCAAAAACAAAAGCTCGAAAAAGGGTATTGCAGTCAGGTTATGGAAAAATTTACCTCGAACTACGCGCACCCAACAACTTCTGAACACTCTACAGTGAAACCACCAAAAATACAAAGCTCCCGCACTTTGAATCGCCTAATTCAAATGAAAGATGAGAGAGTTATGAGGGTTTGAAGTTTGGAAAAACTGTTACTGATTTTCTGCATTTATAGCAGATTTTCTGCAATAATTTCCAAAACTAAAAAAAAACTCTGACGGGGTGCTCCGATCTCGTTCGGAACCCCGGGCACGCAAACAAAATATGCAACCATATCAAATTTAATATTCCGGACTCAATGACACAGTCAAAATTTCCATAGGAGTTCATGTGTATAAAAAGTGGGTCCCACACCCAAATGTCATTTTAAGTCAAAAACCACAAAAGGGATCGGAAAAATATCGGAAACCTTGAGACACAAAAGAAAGGTCAATCTAGACCAAACTTGACATTCCGGAGCTAACCGCGCTGACGGAATTCTCATCCGAGCGCGTTTACTCAGAATGTTTACCAAAGTCAAACTTAAGCTTAAACTTAAAGTTAAAACGCCTAATCGCACCGACTCACACTGAAAACCTTGGGAGTCATGTCGACCATGCTACTAGCCTAAAATGACCCTTTTGGAGCTGATGGAATCGTCGGAATTGGATTTTGATAGCATCTTCTTAAACTTTTGATCGAAAATGATCGTTCAAGGTTCATAAGCTCCAAAACACAAAAACTCGCACCAAAACCAAACGAATGACCAGGTGACCGAACTGTCAGTCCCAGCAAGTCATAAATGAATTGGGGTCACTACAGGAACGCTCTAAATGACACACAGAAGGAAAAACACAGAAATGACCAAGAGGCTCATTACAATATCCACTACTGAAAAGGACTTCTGTCCGCGAAAGAAAGGATCAAGAAGTACATGAAGGCTCAAACAAGCCTGGAACTGCTCTCACATTTCCTGCTCGGTCTCCCAGGTAGCCTCCTCGACTGGACGATGCCTCCAACGGACCTTAACAACAAGAATGACTCTCGAGCGCAATTTCCTCACATCTCTGGCTAGAAGGGCGACTGGCTTCTCTACAAATGTCAAACGATCATCCAACTCGACTGCATCAGACTGGAGCACATGGGACTCATCAGGAACATACCGCCGCAACATTGAGACATGGAAAACCGGGTGGATGACTGAAAATGTTGGAGGTAGGGTCCACTCACAAGCAACCTCCCCAACTGTCCAAAGTATCTCAAAAGGCCCAATGTACCTGGGGCTAAGGTTGCCCCGCCTCCCAAACCTCATCACGCCCTTTATGGGCGACACAGGGAGGAATACCCGATCACCAACTGCAAACCTCAACAGTCGATGCTTGTGATTCGCGTAACTCTGATGTCTACTCTGAGTTGTCCTGAGCCTATCTTGAATCACCCTCACCTGATTCAGGGCCTCCTGAAGCAAATATGTACAACGCGGCCTAGGCTCTGTAGACTCAAACCAACCAACTGGAGAGCGACAACGCTTACCATATAAGGCCTCAAATGGGGCCATCTGAATACTAGAGTGGTAGATGTTGTTGTACGCAAACTCTGCCAAAGGCAAGAACTGGTCCCACTAACCTCCAAAATCCATAACACAGGCCCCCAATATATCCTCAAGGACCTGAATAATACGCTCCGACTGACCATCCGTTTGTGGATGAAAAGTTATGCAAAGGTGGACACGGGTGACCAACTCCTTCTAAAGAGCCCTCCAAAAGTTGGAACTGAACTGTGAACCCCGATCTGAAATGATAGAAATAGGCACGCCATGAAGACGAACCACCTCCCTAATGTAGATACGAGCCAACTTATCGGCACTGAAAATAGTATGAACAGGAAGAAAGTGTGCTGAATTGGTCAATCGATCCACGATGACCCAAATGCTGTCAACATCTCTAGAAGTCCGAGGCAACCCCACAATAAAGTCCATAGTGATACGCTCCCACTTCCACTCCGAAATGGGTAATCTCTGGAACTCGCCTCTAGGCTTCAAATGCTCGGCCTTTACTTGCTGGCAGCACAAGTAACGGGAAAGAAAGTCAATAATATCTCTCATCATGTCACTCCACCAGTACTGCTGCCTCAAATCATGATACATCTTCGTTGTGCCCAGATAGATAGAGTATCTAGACTCATAGGCCTCATAAAGAATCAACTGTATCAAATCTCCAACTCTCGGAACACAGATGCGGCCAGCGAATCTCAACACTCCATCAGGATCTAAGGTAGCCTGACCACCATCACCCGCTAACATTCAATCTCTAAGGGCCACCAAGGCCTCATTCTCAAACTGGACATCACGGATCCTATCAAACAAAGAAGACTTTACTCCCATAAATGCCAAGACACGTCTAGCATCTGAGATATCCAACCGAACCATGCTATTAGCTAAGAACAGAATATCCAAAGCCAAGGGTCGCTCCTTAACAGATAAGAAGGCTAGACTACCCATACTCACCGTTTTCTGGCTCAAGGGGTCCGCTACCACATTCAACTTGCCCGGATGAAAGAGAATAGAGAGGTCGTAGTCCTTCAGGAGCTCAATCCAACGACGCTGCCTCGAATTAAGGTCCCTCTAGCTCATGATATACTGAAGACTCCTATGATCGGTATAGATCTCATATCGAACTCCATACAAAGTAGTGCCTCCAAATCTTAAGCACAAAAACTACCGCCGCCAACTCCAAGTCATGGGTGGGCTAGTTGCGCTCATGAATCTTAAGTTGCCTCGACGCATAAGCAATAACCCAGCCCCGCTGCATCAATACACAAGTCAAACCAACGCCGGATGCGTTACAATAAACTATGAAGCCCTCGCCCTCAACTGAAAGAGTCAATATAGGAGCGGCGCTCAATAACTCCTTGAGCTTCAAAAAGCTCGCCTCACACTCCTCTGACCAAACAAAGGGAACATCAACACGAGTCAATCGAGTCAACGGGGCTGCAATAGTAGAAAAGCCCTCAACAAAGTGTCTGTAGTATCCTGCTAGTCCGACGAAGCTCCGAATCTCAGTAACTGAGATGGGCCTAGCCCAATCACGAATAGCCTCAATCTTCGTCGGATCTACCATAATGCCCTTCTTGGATACAACATGCCCCACGAACACTAAAGAGTCTAACCAAAACTGGCACTTTGAGAACTTGGCATATAACCGTTGAGCTCTCAAAGTCTGGAGCACAACCCTCAAATGTTGCTCATCCTCACTCCGGCTCCGCGAATATACCAGTATGTCATCAATGAAGACAATAACAAATAAATCAAGGTATGGCCTCAAGTCCATGCAGGCAGCAGGGGAATTAGTCAACCCAAATGACATCACCAAGAACTCATAATGGCTATAGCGGGTCCTAAATGCAGTCTTAGGGATGTCCGCTGCCCTAATCCTCAGCTGATGGTACCCGGATGTCAAATCAATCTTAGAAAACACGGCGGCACCCTGAAGCTGATCAAACAAATCATCAATACGAGGCACGGGGTAACGGTTCTTCACCGTCACCTTGTTCAGTTACATGTAGTCAATGCACATCCTCATAGTCCCATCCTTCTTCTTCACAAACAGAACATGAGCACCCCAAGGCGACACACTCGGACGGATGAACCCCTTACATAAGAGGTCCTCTAATTGAACATTTAGCTCCCTGAGCTCTGTAGGAGCCATCCGATAAGGAGGAATAGAAATAGGACGGGTGTCGGGCTCCAAATCTATGGTAAAATCAATGTCACGATCTGGGGGTAGGCCAGGTAGGTCTGTAGGGAACACATCTGCAAACTCTCTAACCACAGGAACTGAGTCAACTGAATGGCCATCCCTACTCACATCTCTCACATAGGCCAAATAAGCTAAACACCCAGAAACAACCAACCGTCTACCCTACATAAAAGAGATGATCCCCGTCGGTGTGTGACTATAAGCACCCTGCCACAACACTGGGGAAATGTCAGGCATGGATAAACTAACGGTCTTGGCGTAGTAATCCAAGACCGCATGGTAGGGGGATAACAGTCCATGCCCAGAATCACATAAAAATCAACCATATCTAGCAGAATAAAATCAACTCTAGTATCATAACCCTGAATAATCACTAAGCAAGATCGCAATACCTGATCCACTACTAAAGACTCACCCACCGGGGTCGAAACATGAACCGGCTCTGCCAAAGACTCAGACCTCATACCCAATCGGAGAGCAAAATAAACAGATGTATACGAGAATATGGACCCAGGATCAAATAATACTATAGCAGGCTGATGGCATAATAAAAGCGTACCTGCGATGACATCGTCAGATGCCTCAACCGCCGCCCTCGCCGGGGTTGCATTGAAATGGCCCTAAGCACCTCTGCCCGATGCATTTGATCTACCACCTAACCTGCCTCCCCGAGCTCCGCCTCTGGTACCTTGTCGGTTGTCCCGACGATCCTGGTCCTAACCACCACCTCTAGCTAGAGGGGGCACTGCTGAAACAGGTCTAGGTGCAAGGGGAGCTGGTACAATCTCCCCTCGCCCTTTCTCGAACTCTGGCCCGTACTAGGACCACCCGGCTGATGCTGGCCTCCCTCATAAGCAGGTAATGCCGCCTGAACATGCCGACTGGACTGACCCTGCCGAAACCTCTAGCGGGGCCTATCATAGGAGTCTCTCTCTCTAGTCTAGGACCCGCTGTAGCTGCCCTGGTATCGTGCCCTCAAATCGTTGGCCCCTCGGGCATCGCGATGAATATGCTCCATGAATCGGGCATGATCGACCAAATCAAGAAATGAACAGCCGACTGAAACAAAATGCTCTCTGTCGACCCTCAGACGGTACCGCAACCCACGTACAAAATAATGAACTCTTTCCTCCTCCGTGGGAAGGATCATGGTAGAATGTCCAGACAACTCATGGAACCTCGTATCGTACTCTGAGACGGTCATAGGGCCAAGGTCCAATCTGGAGAATTGATCACGAAGCCTATCCATGATGCTCTGTGGCATGAACCGGGCAAAGAAAGCCTCTGAGAACTCACTCCAAGATATAGGAGGCGATCCAACTGGCCTGGACTCTCGATACGTGCGCCACCACTGTCTGGCTGGCCCACGAAACTGATGAGCGATAAAGTTGGCTCCTCTCGACTCCAAGAGACTTAATGACTGTAGCTGCTCCTGGCAAATGAGCTGGAACTCGTAGGCATCCTCCCCAATCGCCGATGAGAATATCAGCGATGCTAACCTCTAGAATACCCCGAGCATCTTTTGCTCGCGCAGTGGCATCTCCCTGTCCTTTAAGTCTAGCAGGGCGGCCACATGAACTGATGGCGGCTAGACCTCTGGTGCCGCTGCGGCAAGCTGACCCTACGGCACTGAAGCTGGTGCTGGTGCTTGACGTATCTCCTCAATAGCTGCTAATATTCGAGTCAGTAGGGCATAAAGATCAAGAGCTGCAGCTGGTGCGGGTGGTGGCAGGGGTGATCCCGGCCCCACTGGCTGTGGAGGTACATATGCTGCATGGGACTCCTCCTCCCTATCTCGAGCCGATGCTGCGGCCCCGCCTCGATCTCGTGGTCGGCGTCTACCCCAAACTGGGGATCCATCTACAGGCTCAGGTGCATCACCCCCGGCCAAGCCGCCTCGTGTGCGAGCCATCCCCCGAAAGAGTGAAACAAGTGAGATTTCAAGAAACCAATAAGGCATACGTTGCACGAAAGTGAAACAAAAGAGAAAATCTTCCTAAAGACATCTTGTAGCCTCCCGAAGATAAGTTACGGACGTCTCCGCACCAATCTGCAAGACTCTACTAGACGTTAGCTCTGTACAAGTGAGACCGGTGAACCTGGGGCTCTGATACCAACTTGTCACGACCCGATTCCTCGAATCATGATGCCACCTACTATAACCCACCAGTAGGTAAGCCAACCCGTAACCCGGAACAACAAGTAATTGGTCTGAGAGCAGAAACTAAATAAGAGTAGGCAAAATTTAAGATAATGACATAACTAGGCGGAAGCAAACCAAAACATATATACAAATAAAGATCCCTCCTAGAACCTGGAAGTCACTAGTACAGAGCTACTAACAAAACGAGTACAAGTCCAAAAAGTGGACCACAGAGACTAGACAGTCTCGAAAGATAAAAGACAAGTTTATATACACAGATGGAGACTGAAATAGTACAAAATGCCATGTGCTCACTCCCGTCTCCGGATCAGACTACTCCAAACTGGATCAATGATGGCCACTGGTGCTCGGACCTACATCACGAGATAGATGCAGAGCGTAACATGAGTATCAAAACAACAGGTACCCAGTAAGCATCATAGGCCGATTGAACTTGAAAAGTAAAGGCAATATGAAAAGAAGGAATAATATAAACCGAAGTCAAGAACGAAAATCTAACTAACAATGGAATGCACACGAGTGTAGAAAGAACTAACTAAAGTAATCTATAAGCTAAATACACCTAACTGGGACCCATAAGCCCAGAAGGTACACTCGTGCGCAAGTTAAATAAAAACCCGAACGGACCCCCATAAGCCCGACGAGTACACAGAACAACTATAACTAAAGGGAATTGCGTATAAGAACCCAAGAACGGACAACATCGAACCAGAACCTCAACCCCAATTAGTAGAATCTGACAGTACAGAGGCCGGACCTGGAACCGGATGCTCACCAGAAGTACCCAAGTAACCAATCACAAGTATTAAGTATCTGAGGCCGAAACTCTAACCGGATGTTCTGTTTAAGTATCTGGGTAATAGAGGCCGGAACTCTAACCGGATGTTCTATATAAGTATCTGGGCAATAGAGGTCGTAACTCTAACCGGATGCTCTATTTAAGTATATGGGGAATAGAGGCCGGACCTTAAACCGGATGCTCCATAAAGGTGCCAATGTAGGCGCTGAAAGAGTCATAATCGATCCACGTTCATAAATGTCCGTGGAACGCCGTTCATACTTAGCCAATCATTGTAAGTCCTTCGAACCAAATCGAAAATCAAATTCAAATTGTGAAGCAGAACTAGCATCACTGACTTAACTCATGAAGCCGTAACATCGGGTAAATAAGGATAACTATCATTGGAGCAAGCGTATTGCCTAGCTAAGGCCCAAACTATTAGACTCAAGTCTGCTACACCAGTCTACAGGGATCTAAGTCGGCCGAGTGACGTTGGGGTAAAACTAAGGTCTGTCGGATCCGAATCATGTATTTCTAAGGCAAGCCCTAGTCAAACCTAAACTAAGGCCCAACATGCTTCAAATAAATAGTAATTAAGCATGCAAGCACTTCACATAGCGAGGAGGGTCAATTAATAACACAAAGCATGCTTACAGTATAACGACCCGGAAAATGATAGAGTGAAACTAGAGCCTCATAGGTGAGTTTGGAGTCGAGAACTTAATGAAATGACTATATTTGAATTTGACCCAAAAAGTTCTTAAAAATGTGCTTTGGAAGTTACCGGAAACTTGTTTAGCTGTATATAAAAAGATTCGTTTCGTTTTTCGAAAATTCGACTTCATATTCTTGTTTAGGGGGTCAAATTGAGTGGGAAATGGGTCTAACCCAAATTTTAGAGCAACCGTATCAAAATCCGAAATTTCCAAGTGAAGCCTTTTTCGAGGGTCTACTTTGG
>JAJOOH010025893.1:0-10342 GCA_029582605.1 Solanum gracilifrons
CATTTACAATTGAAGTAATAAAAACTGATAAGAATGTTATTGCAGATTACCTA
The DNA here is from genome assembly GCA_029582605.1 of Solanum gracilifrons. Classification (NCBI taxonomy): domain Eukaryota; kingdom Viridiplantae; phylum Streptophyta; class Magnoliopsida; order Solanales; family Solanaceae; genus Solanum; species Solanum gracilifrons. Next base: position 54 of record JAJOOH010025893.1, read on the forward strand.
TCACGACAAAGCTACTCAGACTGAGACTGAGGAAGAAGATACAATTGAAAAGATACTCAAAGCTATTACTACACTTTGTACAAAAGTGGATAGTATGGACAACGAGATACAAAAGCTAAAGACTAATGAAGATAATCTGTAGTCTAAAGCTAGTCAGCAACATGACTATAAAAATGCGGAGCTACGTCGATCGGAAGACGGAAAAACCCCAGAGCTAAAAGGAGATGATGGGAAACTCCTTAAAACCCATAATATTTGTTTAAGTATAGCTGTAGGTACAAGCAAACAAGTTAGCGATAAACAATATAAAAATGCGAACTTAAACCAGCTATTCGCAAAACCATTTACCCAAAGGACACCTAGACATATGTCCATAGAACCACAAACATCTACATACCCAGATAGTTTGCAAAACCAAAATGAGAAAAAAACATATAACTACATCACACGAACCTATATCGAAAATATACACAAAATCCAAACTTATTTAAACCGCAGCCCCATATCAACTACAAAAGAACCAAACCAAAATTATTTGACACAAAAGTTACAAGGATATAACAAGTTAATTGCACGGACAAAAACTAATGCTAATTTAGTAAGAACATGTTACAACTACGGACTGTTAAATACTCTATACACATACGACGGAGAAGAAGTTAGTGGAATACCGGAGCTACACAAAACATTCGTCACATACAAAAGAGTTACAAAAGGGAATTTATTTTATATAAAATTCTATACAGCACCAGCGGAGATATTATACGAGGAAATAAAACCTCCAATACAGGTTATCAAGATAGGATTGACTAAAGATATGATTATACCCGAGGACATCGGACAACAAGAAGAGATATGCAAAATAGAGATACCAAGTTTTTATGCTAACAAAAGAATAATTGGTATATCAACTATCATACAGGAGCTACCAAATAATTATTTAAATGGAAACGCTATATGGAGCTAGTATGCAAGAGATCAGCTAATGATTTATTCCAATTCAATGAAGCTAAGGAAAGCAGATATGGATGAAGTCCAGAGATGGATTTTGTCATTACTTAAGCCAGAAGAACAACCTACGACGAGAGCACTAAAGGCAGGATTTATTTCGACGGAGTTACTAACCAGATATTGCAAATTAATTGGACATAAATATCCAGATCACATATGTTCGAAATGTAACGGTGAAGATAACATAATTTCAGATGTCGATTTAGAGTAAAAGAAGATGGTGAAGATAAGATGCGGACAAAACAAAAATGATAAGACGGAAGACAAAGTGGCAGAAAAGATAAAGGAAAGTACATGTAGGAATGATCATTCTTTGAACATTTAAAGACTTAAAGAAATGATGACATGTAAATCATGAAATATGATCAAATGCTTTGAAGTAAGAGACATAAGAAAAGCTTTGAAAAAATATAATCATTTTGTGGGATATTAGCTTTAACCGACAATAATACCACAAGAGCTATATCATAGAATTTGGTGTATCCCTCATACAGAAAGAAGGGGAGTATACTTGTCAAGATAGAATCCATACATATCATCATTTGCTAAAGTGGATCCACTAGTTAGGCCATTAAGACATTAATCCTACGGGGCACGTAAGGTTGTTACTATAGACTACCCTATTTGAGCCTCCATCTCAAAGCCCTCTCGGTGCTAAGTCTAAATCCCAACGGAATAGATAAAATTCAAATATCATTATAACATAGGAAAAGGAAATGATTAATACCAATCCACATATTTCAAGATCAAAACATGGAAAAACATAATTCAACATGGATGAGAAAACCTTTCATCAACATGTGAATCCATATATGAGAAATACCTTTCAAAATCATGATCATATTAGTAAGTGAGAAATCCTTTCACAATAGCATTGATACTTTCCTTTCAAACCATCCCCATATCATTTACCAGAATTTCATAAAAATATGCATATCTTCATAAATGCATACGTTCATGGGTTCATCATAGGTTCATACTTGAAAAACATAATTTAGGTATGGATCAATGTAATTTCAACTAAATATTATGCATTTAGAGATTTACTGTTATTTTAGATACTAGGAATTGAGTTCCTATAAACTCAATTGTAAAAAAAATTTGACAACTAAAGAATTGAGTCCCCATAAACTCAACCCAATAGTTGATAACACAATAATCATAAAAATAAAATTAGCACAAAAAACCATACCTAATTCATCACACCTTTCAAGTAAATCATACCACTCAAGGATCTAACATGCAACAATCACACTATGAAGAAGTAAACCCGGATCACTCATGGAATCATAAACACATACTTGATCCTCTCACGGAACCCAAACTCAACCGGTTAGTGTGCCATCGTGGTATCCAAGTCATCCTTAGTTAGTATGTGCTACCAGAGCCAACTATATATGGATATCCATGCACCAGGAATGGTACTTGAGCAAATCTTAAGTATAAATCTAGCATTGTATCCAATATTCTAACTGTAAGGATACCCGGTACCAGGCATGGTACCCGAGCCAACTATAAAAAAAATATAATCATGCATAATCACAAACACTATGAACAATAAAAATTGAAACCACAAGTCACATAACTGGTTCGGTGCATGAGATTATCAACATGTTGTCATTAGATGTGCTTCCCTATGGTTTCCATGTTATAAATACACAAGTAATATCACAAGAAGTAAACATGGATACATATATCTATTGGACAACACAACCATACTAATATATCAATGGCCCAACACTGAACCCCATTATGAGTACACATGAGTTCCCACCAAAAGTCCCCGAAATGACTGTTTCCCAACAATTTCGTAACTCTTAATCTGACAGTTACCACTATACTATCTTGACCAGAAAATCCAAGGTTAACGATCGAAAACTAGAGAACTACGCCTAGTCATTATCTTTTCCCTCCCTTAACAACAATAAATAACAACCTTCAACCATCCATATTCTTTGCTAAAAGGCCTATGCATGAAACCTCCAGTCAATATACAAAGTATCATCCCATGGAAAATAGGTCTAACTAATCTATTAATAAAATCTAGCCTACCGGGATGCCAAGCAATAATGAATGAACCTTGCTCATGAATTTTACTCCGAGGGAGCAACCTATGATGAACGAGCATTGAAAATCCTTAGACGTTCACCTTACTTATGTGATACTACTTCCTCTTCATTACTCCTTTGCCCTGGGTGACCTAGCAGGATTTTTGGAGCAACCCACATCTATTTTCTCCTTTCAAAAGTGGGAGGAAAATAAAAGACGATACATTAATTAGGTTGCACAAATTCAACGTCCTCTATAGCAAGACTCAAAATGCTATAGTGGCGCTGCTATAGTGGGAAGCCTTCCACTATGGACGTTAGCATGGCCTGAAATTTAAAAAGGTGAAAAACGTCGTGTTCTCAAATTTGAAAATTTTTGTACCACACTTTCGGACCTTTCGGACTCCGCGCGAAATGCCCTTTCAGTAACGACGGATCGAATCGTTACATAGAGTCATTTTTATTCACATATATTAATTTCTTTTATTTTTTCAAAATAATTGTTTTGACATGACGTGCTTTAAATATATTTTAAGACACACTCAAAAATTGATGAGTTAAAGTGTATATATAGTTCAAATTCATAATACAATATTAAGAGACCTAAGATGTAGAAGACAAAAATACTAATATATAAGATATCTTTAATAAAAATCATTGTTAAGCACATGTTGTACGTACCATTTTTTAAACAAAATAAGAGACAAATAAATAAATTAAAGCATACACATTAATATGAATGTAAAGTTTTATTTAGTTGCATAGGGCTTTGATAAAAGATATTATCTAAATATGATATTTATGAAACATAAATATTAGTTATGTCCATCCTTTGGTGGGAATTTTAAGGAGGAGGAAGCTCCATTTTCTAGTTACTTCAATTTGATATTTAAGAAACCCTCAACGGTATTTAACAAAGCTTCAAATTTGTTTATTTCCTATGCATTGAATTGATCCATGGACTCCCACCAACTTGAGTTGTTAATGCTTTAATAAATATTGATAATGAAAATCAAAATTTCAACATATAATAAAAATAACCAAATCCAAAATTTAACTTAAATTATAAAATACTTTAATGTGTTTATTGAAATTAGAGAAAAAAAAATTAATTTCTATGTCTAATTATTTTTTGGAAATGCATTATTAATTAAAAAGTTAAATTTCAATGCAACCTTTTACAGTAAATACATTTGATTTCACTCTCTCGCATTGACTATGCCCCTTGTGTCATTAACCCACGCCACACCCATTTACGAGCCACTGAAATATTGTAGTAGTACAAACTATTAGTGATACTCTTCGTTTGTGATTAGTCCTATATGACTTTAAAAGTGTAAATCTCAAAAATATCACTTAACAATGAGAAATTTTGTAGCGAAGTCATTAAACTTTATTTTATATCAATAAAAGTCACTCAAACTAGGACTTTTTCTTTATGAAATCACTCAACTAAATTTCTTACGAAAAAACTCACTTTACCATTAACATTTTTGTAATGACCCGTTAGGTTATTTTGAGAACTTGTCCTCTCTCTTTCATAAAAGACTCATTCCATAAATTTTAGATTAGAATTTTAAATTATTAGCTTAACTACGTTATTTAATTGACATGTATCCTTTTAAATAATTAATTTAGTTGGAGGGTGGTGGGCCAGGTCCATAATTCTTTTAAAGTAAAATTGTATTAAATAACAAACTATTAATTCAAAATAAATGTTATAACCACAGTTTCATTTAATTCTAATTCATAACAAACACTTTTCATTCGTCTCTCTCCCCTGAATCTCGCTCGCCACTCTCCCTGAATCTTGCTCGCCTCTCTCACTATATACAACATAAATGTATAAATTGTGTTTGTGTTGTATAAAGCGAGAGAGAACTATATATACAAATACAATTCTTCCCCTGTCCAATTCTTCTTTTGCCTTTCTCTCTTTCTCGCTTTATACAAATACAAATTATACATAATACAATGTATAATTTGTGTTTGTATAAAGAGGGAGAGAGATTTGATATATAAATACAACAGTTTTAACACGATTCAATTGTATAAGAATGCAAATTTTATGCAGATATACAAACACAAATAACATATGTATATACAAACACAATTTTCATAGACACAAACATCGAATTTATAGAAATAGCCGCGATTTATACAAACCGCAACAATTTATACAAATCAGATGCCTGTGATTTTATACAAAACATAGTTTGCTATAGAGCGCAAATTGCAAAACTGTAGCTATAGAGCGCTAATATGATTTTTATGTTTGCTAAACCTAAAATTTACTCAAAGGAATACACTATACCATTTGACACATATTCATTAAAATAAGTTACTAGGGTTTGTATCTTTTAGTACAAATTATTTTATTTAGAAAAGAAAAGAGAAAATGTAATGATCGGGTTTCGTCGTTATGGAAAAGCCAACGGGAAAATTTTTTGGGTCGGAAAACTTTTTCGTAGTAACTTGAGATTTCCCAACCTAGTCCAGATTTGGACGAAATCGGAGTCATTAAGGTTTAGAAAAATCAGTTAACAATCGGGTGACTTATTTATGATTTTGAATACATGAGTAGTTATATAAGTTGTTAAGGAATCCGTATGACTTTACTGAATTTAATTCAAGTGAGTAGAACTCCCGGAATCGATCTTAGTGTGAACGGTATTTTCTGAGTGTCGTTGGTTAAATGTGTGTTGCGAAATGGGGGCCTTAGAAATTATTAAATAGCTCACTATTTTGTGCAAGTCGTTTGGTCGCTTTGGCGGTGCCGCTATAACGGGGTGAGGACCGCTATGGCGGGCTAGATGCGACTTAAAGTTGTAAATAAACCCCAAAATGATTTTATTCTACACTTTTTAAACTTTTAGAGATAAGGAACAAATCCCAGGCGACTCTTGACAGTTTTCCACCATTCTTGAGGCTAAATATAAGCTTTTCACTCGCCGAATCCGTTTTTCGATCGGTAGAACGTAATAGAATGGGGAATTATCGATGGGGGAGGGTTTTGAATTGGAAAAAATGGTGGAAAAATCCCTATTTTGGATACTTAGTATCATGGGTATGATCTAGGGTTGTTAGAATTGTTAGTAATCCGGGTAATTAGTGACTGAATATTGATTGCCGTGTTATTATGATTGTTTGTAGACCAAGAACAAGCGGAACGAATTCGGAAAGGGAAGGATCAAGTTTCTTAGTATTTTAAGCTTGTTTCGAGGTAGGTGATGGTTGTGGTTTTATGATTGTGTGATGTACGCTTGTTCTTTCTTCATTATGATACATGTATGTATGCGAATGTTGCATTATTGATCACACTTGTTGTAAATGAGATAGATGTATAACTATATGCGATGAATCACTTCTTGATTGTATGATTATTGAGAATGTACTTGTGATTGTGGTGTGTTTAATGGATCGGTTGCCACGTTCCGACATAACTAATTGGGTTCGATTGCCACGTTTCGGCATAAATAGGTGATCGATTGCCACGTTTCGGCATAATCATTGGATCGGGTACCACATTCCAGTATGCTAACAGTTTGGGTTTAGGTTCTATGAGAGGACTAATGACTTGTTATAAATGTATATTGTTGAGCATATGATAATTGATATTGTATATGTTCGGTATTTTGCATGTTTATAATGTTGTATTAACTTTCTTATGTTACACTCAGTGGGATAGCCGCGTGATCCTACCAGTATAATGTGGTTGTGTACTGATATTGCACTTGCTCTTATTTTTGTTGAGTACAGGGTATCTTCCGGAGGCTATTGAAAGACCTCTTTTAGAAGATCAGTGATCATTCGAATTCAAGGGTGAGCCATTTATTCTAGGCTGCCATGGATTCTCTTTCGTCTATGTCCACTATTTCAGACTTAGACTTTTCTAGTTAGTTACTAGCTCATTAGTTTGGGATTGTATCCCTTCTTGTTTAGACTTTGGTTCGTTGTTAGATGTTTTGGTACATTGACTTTCAGGTTCTAGGTGTATTTTTTCCGCATTGTTTAGTTGTTAGATCATTTGGAAGTTTATGGGAACTTCAGTCTTTAGATATTTAACTTGCTTCTGTAACTTAAATGCTTTAGTTTTTGGTTTAGTTGCTTGGCTTGGGTTGTAGTAGTGGTTCTCCCATCGTAGGGTTAGTGTGAGTGCTAATCACGACGGTCTGAGTCGTGACAAAGTTAGTATCAGAGCCTAGGTTCATCGATCTCGATGTACCAAAACAAGTCTAGTAGAGTCTTGCAGAACGGTACGGGGACGCCTTTACTTTTCTTCGAGAGGCTATAGGACTTTAGGAAATCTCTGTGTTTTCTCTTGTCTCCTTTCGTGTTATGACTTGATTCCAATTGGTATCGGCCGATTCAAATTGGTATCTAACCTCATTCACTCTTCTGTCCGCAAATGGTTAATACTAGGTTCAACGGCGTCAAGCTTGTAGCTCCCGTCAATGCTCCAACTGAGGAATCTGCAGCAAGAGGTTGCGGTCGAGGCAGGGTTAGAGGAAGATCTAGGGGTAGAGGTCGTGGAAGAGTAGCGCCTGCTGGGGATGGAGCTCCTATTGAGAATGTTCCTACGAATGAGAACCCTCATGCGCATCTTGAAGTGATAGATGAGAATGTTGATGTGGATAATGTTGAGAATGTCGAGGATGTGGGACAAGAGGAAGAGGTGCAGGTTGAGACTACATGTATTCCTCCCTTAGACCCAGTGTTAGCTCAACAGATTATGTCATTCTTGAAGGGATTGGTTGGTCATGGAGCACTTCCCTCTGTTCAAGCGGCTCAGGCTCCCGTCCATCCTCTTGTTGCTAGCATAGTGCCCAAGACGGGTGGAACTGGAGGTAATGATGCTTTCTTCCGTCCTTTGTTGGGTTCTGTTATGACTGGTAATGAGCATGAAATATTGACCAAGTTTTTGAAGCTAAAGCCTCATGTGTCTCTTGGTTCTGAGAATGAGAATACTTATGAGTTTATCTTAGACTGCTATGAGAGGCTTTATAAGTTGGGAATTGTCCATCAGCATAGGGTTGAGTTCGTGACTTTTCAGCTTCAAGGCGAGGCTAAGCAGTGGTGGAGAGCTTATATAGAATGCAAATCTTCTACTTTAACTCCACTTACTTGGACCCAATTTCATGCTTTGTTTTTGGAGAAATTTGTGCCTAGGACTTTGAGGGATCGCAAGAAGGATGAGTTCATGGCTTTGGAGCAAGGTGGTATGACTGTGGCTGCTTATGAGGCCAAGTTCCATACTTTGTCTAGATATGCTACTCAATTGGTGACTACTGAGGAAGAGAGAATCCAGTTATTTATTAGGAGACTAAATTATGATTTGCAAGTACTATCTGTTCATATGAATTCTACAGGGAGGAACTTCAATGAGGTAACTGACTATGTTAAGAAAGTGGAAGGGGTGAGGCGAGATGGTCAGGCTAAGGCATTGGCTAAAAGGGCCAAGAACTCGGGTAACTTTCAAGGTTCTTACTCCATGGGGTCCGGAAGGCCAACGCTTGCAGCCAAGACAATTCAGTCTGTTATACCCGCTGCTACAGGTAATTATTCAGGAACTCCACCTCATAATTTGATTTAGGATAGCCAGGGAGTCGCACATTCAGCGGGCAGAAAACCCTCTTTTGGTCGTACATGTTACAATTACGGAGAACCTGGGCATATGAGGAGAGATTTTCCCCACCCACATATGTTTGAGTCCGTGCAACAGTAGACTAGAGCTGTGGTACCCACGAGAAATAGTAATAATGGTCGAGGACGTCCACAAGGTGGGCGAGGAGGTAATCAACGAGGTCGTGGAGGTAGAGGAAATGGTAATGCATGCAGAGGTAACATGCAACCAGGCAGGGAAGTGGTTCGTCAAGATGATAGGGCTCAGTGTTATGGTTTTCTGGGCAAGAATGATGTAGAAACGCCTGACGCAGTAATCACATGTACTATTCTTGTGTGTGACCAGATGGCTAATGTGTTATTTGATCTGGGTTCTACTTATTCTTATGTATCCGTGAGATTTGCCTCTGAGTTTGATATCATTTGTGATGTACTTGATGCCCCTATCCATGTTTCTATCCCAGTTGGAGAGTCAGTCAAAGTCACCCATGTCTATCGTGCTTGTCCTATTTTGTTTATGGGTTTTCAGACTTGGGCTGATTTGGTAATTTTGGATATGACTGACTTTGTTATTATCTTAGGCATGACTTTGTTGTCCCCTATTATGCTGAGTTAAATTGTAATACTAAGTCTGTAACTCTAGAAATTCCGGGAAGGGAAAAATTAGAGTGGGAAGGAGTGTACAAGCCTAAGCAAGCTAAGATCATATCCTCTAATCGGGCTAGGAAACTGGTAGGGCAGGGTTGTTTAGCTTATGTGGCTCATATTCGGGATGTGGAGGTTGAGTCTCTATCTATTGAGTTTATTCCTATAGTGTCAGAATTTAGAGAAGTCTTTCCTACTGATTTACCTCCGAATAGAGATATATATTTATGCATTGATTTGGAGCCTGGTACGCGCCCCATTTCTATTCCTCCATATCGTATGGCTCCGGCAGAATTAAGAGAGCTTAAGGCTAAAATACAAAAGCTTCTTGATAAGGGATTTATTCTTCCTAGTGCTTCCCCGTGGGGTGCTCCAGTTTTATTTGTTAAGAACCAAGTTTGTCACGACCCAAAATGAGTCGTGAGTGGCACCCATACTTAACCTCCTAAGTGGGCGGACCAAGGAATCTAAACCCCAACATATATCAATAATTCAATTACGAATAACAACAATAACGCGAAAGCTCAAAAACATATTGAAGTAACAAATCAAATAAACCTCTAAAGTCTATTACATATTATCCCCAAAATCTGAAAGTCATCACATCAAGGACATATAATCTCTAAATACTAAGTTTAACAGTATCAAAGACACCGAAATAAATTAAATAAAGTAATTTGTGTCCGAAAACTATAGACATCAAGTCATGACCGAGAGAATCCAACACAAGCTCGAATAAATAGCTCACTCTTAAACCTGATATGCTGAGACTGGCTAGAGTTGAGGGCGAGTCAAATTCGTCGGTACACTCGCTGCACTCTATAAAAGGAAAACAAAAAAAAAATACAAGTAGGGCTCAGTACGGGGCAACATGTACTGAGTAGGTATCATCGGCCAACCCAAAATAGAAACTAATATACAATGAATAATAGTATAAAGTCAACTATAGCACTTAGCAGGTGA
>JAJOOH010025894.1:0-10224 GCA_029582605.1 Solanum gracilifrons
CCCCCCCCCCCCCCCCCCACTAGCCGTTGTCCCAACGGTTGGCAACAGATACAATTTAAAAGAAAAACAAAGGGGATCCCGCGAAAACCGACCGGTTCAGAGGGGTCGGGACAGGACAGGGTCGATCGGGACCAAAGCGTGAATCGGCCCCTAACCGGTCCCCTAACCCGAAATCACCCCAACCCACGCGAATAGACGGGACCGGGTCCGGCGTGACTGTTCTCGAACTGGTTGCGGCCGCGGCGGGCCGACCCGGTTCCCCTACCAGCCCTACTACGAAGTCAACCTTTTAGTCGACATAACCCCTCAAACTCATGTATACCCATCAAATTCAAAGGACTAACCCAATTTTATACGCACTTTCTTACTAAAATCTTCAATTGCCTTCACCCAAGTATACTTATTAGGACCTTCTTTATCCATAAGTTTTTCATTCCGGTATCAATCCACTCTTTTATGACTTAAGATAAAATTACCAATCCTCTTACCACCATCCTTCTTCTTAAAAAACAGGACATGAGCACCCTACGGGGAAACACTAGGATGGATGAAACCTTTATCAAGAACTCCTGGATTTGAGCTTTAAGCTCTCTTAATTCGGTCGGGGCCATGCGATACGGAGGGATGTAAATAGGGTGAGTATCAGGTTCCAAGTCAATACAGAAATCTATATCTCTATCCGGAGGCATACCAGTCAAATCAGTATGAAATACTTCTCTAAATTCTGACACCACATGAATAGACTTAATAGAGGGAGACTCAACCTCAACATCTCGAATATGAGCCAAATAAGCCAAACAACCCTGCCCCACCAGTTTCCTAGCCCGAATGGAGGATATGATCTTAGCTGGCTTAGGCTTATACACACCTTCCCACTCTAACTTTTCCCTACCCAGGATCTCTAGAGTCACATACTTAGTATTACAATTAAGCACAGTATAATAGGGGGACAACCAAGTCATGCCTAAGATCATATCAAAGTCAGTCATATCCAAAATAACCAAATTAGCCAAAGTCTGAAAACCCATAAACAAGATAAGACAAGCATGATAGATATGGGTGACTATGACAGACTCTCCAACTGAGGTAGAAACATGGATGGGGGCAACCAGTACATCATAAATCATATCAAATCCCAAGTAAAACTAAACTGACCCATATTAATAAGTAGAACCCGGATCAAACAAAACAGTAGTCATTCAGTCATAGACAAGAATAGCACATGTGATCACTGCATCAGACACCTCAGCCTTGGTCTTTCCGGTAAGGCATAAAATTGAGCCCTTTCATCTTGACGGGCAACCTCCTTACCTAGCGGTACTGCTCCACTACCTGCATTACCATTTCCCCGCCTCCACGACCTCACTGATTCCTCCTCATATGCCCAGATTCTCCACAATTGTAACACACTTAGTAGCTTAACTAAGTAAGTATCGCTGCTATTGTAGTGGTCGCATCATGACCCTCTTTGATGTACACTCACTCTAGAAAATTGCATTAGAGATCCTAACATCAATTGTCGCAACAAAATTTCATCATTTGCTAATTACGCAACCCATACATGTTATGACAACAATACTAATTGCCTTCTCCAAATTAATGTTGTTCATTATCTAGCCGTCCCTTACAAAACTTCTTAAATGTTGTCACTTATAAGCTTGAATCTGTAAATCTGACCTTAATTCTTACAACAAAGCAACGAATTTGCCCTTTTTGACTGAAGTAAAGTAGAGTACCATATTTGGATAAAACACAATCTTTTGCCTTAAAGGCTGCAACCAAATACATTGTGTTGCTCTATAGTCAGGAACTCATCTCTCCTCATATCCCTCAAAGTTCAGGCCATATACTTCTCCATAAAGAAAGCTATCAAATGTTTTCCAAGTCATGGGTAGTGCATTTACTAATCGGCACTCAACATGAGACCACTACAACATTCTGGCGTCTCCCTTGAATGGTAAATCATAACCTCAACACCAAATCACTCTACATTATCCCTCTTATGAATCAGCTCATGACAATCAACAAGAAAATCTTGTTAGTCACTAGTCATTACATGCCCACACTGAGATGCTTATTTTAAAGGACACATCTCCTCTTGCTAGTGTTGGTGTTTCCACTTTTAAAACTCAATTACTAACCAGATGCGAAATAGAGTGAAGAAATTCAGATACCAATTTGTATCACCTAGATACTAATTGGATCCAAGTCATAGCACGAAAGGAGTAGAAAGAAATGAGTTTTTAGTAAAGTCCTATAGCCTCTCGAAAAAAAGTACAGACATCTCTGTACCGTTCCGCAAGATTCTACTATACTCATTTTGGTACAATGAGATCAACGAACTTAGGGCTCTGATACCAACTTTGTCACGACCCAAACCGCCATGATTGACATCCACACTAACCCTCCGGTGGGAGAACCAAAACTACAGCCCAACTAATCAACTTAACCAAAGTACTACGCATTTAAAGCTATGAAAGCAGGTTTAAATAACTATATAATTAATACGGAGTCCCCATAAACTCCATAAGTTCAATTAACATCTAACAACAAATGCGGAAATAACCCATAGAACTTGAAAGTCATTATACCAAAACTCTAATTAACTAACAAGTCTATGAAAAGGAAGAGCAACCCCGAAAACTAAATAAAACACCTTAAACAAATAGTCTGAGTCCGAAAAGAGTGTATTTAAACAAGAGAGATTCATGGCAGCATGAAAGAACTGGCTCACCCTTGTATCCAATCACGCTCAATAGTCACCTAGCTGAGGTCTGTCAATAGCCGCCTGAATATGCCCTACACTCAACAAGGAAAGAACAAATGCAGTATCAGTACACAACCACGGTGTACTGGTAGGATGTTATTCCAATAAGTGAAACATATATAAAAGCAGTTATAACATAGTAAACACGCATATATCGAACATATACAATATTAATTATCATTTCAGGAGCAATGTACAATTCTACATTCTCAACAATACACATATATGACAAGTCAATGGCCCTCTCATGGAACCCATACCCAAACTGTTAGTGTGTCGGATCGTAACACTCGATTCAAGTTAGTGTGTCAGAACACGACACCCGATCCAATATGTATGTTGGTACATGACATCCGATCACAGTTAATGTGTCGGAACGTGACATCCGATCCCAGTTAGTGTGTCGGAACGTGACACTCGATCCAATCATCATACCTCAATCACAATCACAATGTACATTCCCATAATCATACAATCAAGTGTTGATTCATGGCATACAATCATTCATTCATACTCATTTACATTTGGTTTGATCAACATGCTTCATTCACTCACATACATGCATTACAATAAAGGAATTACTAACATATATCACATAAAATATGAAATCAAACCATTACCTACCTCGAAACCAAGCTTGAATCCCTCTAAGGCACTTGAATTTTCCCTTCCCAGATTTTTTTCGCTTGTTCGTGGCCTAAAAACAAATAATTAATGCACAGATCAATAAACGAGGCTTAATTACCCGGATTACAATCGAAATTGTCAACCCTAGGCCAAACCCAAGATCCCAATACCTAACTTAGGGCTTTTTCCACCATAAAATTCATATCAAAACCTTTCCCCAATAATAATTACTCAAAAATCTAAGTTCTACGGATCGAAAAACGAATTAGGGGAGTAGAAGAGGTGGAAAACCTTCAAGAAATATCCCTGGGTCGTTTCTTAACTCTCAAGAACAAACTTATGCAGAAAATAACGTTTTTGAGGGTTTTTAGGTAAGTCGCGACTGTCCCGCTACAGCGACCCCGCCCTATCGGCTTGCACGGAAACAGAGAGTAGAATTAGAGTTTGAAACCCCCATTTCCCAACACACCTTCAACCCATGACATTCAAAAACAACTTGTTCACGCTAAGATTAGTTTCGGGAGTTCCAATCGCCTGAATTCGATTTCGTAAAGTCATATGGGTTCCTTAACATCTTAGCTATCCACTCATGTGATAAAATTCATAATTAGATATCTCATTCATTACCAGATTTCCCTAGACCCCACTAATTCAGATTTCGTCTAAATCTGGACTAGGCTAGGAATTTCCAAGTTACTACCTAAAAGCTTTCTGGCTCCAATTCTTTCCCCATTGGCTTTTTCCTAATGACGGAATCAAGTCGTTACAAATCTAAAAAACTACGTTCGTATAATTTTGTTAGTATTCTAATTTTAAAATTGAAGTAGAATTCATTGTTAAATAAAGTTATGAACTTACCTTTTCCTTTTTTAAAAAAAAAAATAATATTTATGTAAGGTATGTTGAAATTTGATATAAGAGTATTATGTTAAATGTTTGAACTTTTATTCATTTTTGCTCTCATTTACATTTTTCTGTGATAAATTCAAGAAAGTTAATTTTTCTTAATCAAACTATACGTGTGGCTTTAAATACCTACGTTCCTTTTGTATGTTATCCTTATTAAAAATAGATAATCTTTAATAGTACTTGTCATTTAAACAAAACCAACACGTACATAAATAACATTATTTTTCCTATTTTACCTTTGAGAGTTATTAGCCTTGAAAATATGACTTTGATAGACATTAAAAACTATACAAAAAGTACAATAAATTGCAATTTTTTACATATCAATATGATGTAAAAATACATCATAAAATGTTAGTCAAAGTTCTTATAGTTTAACTCTAAAAAAGAAAACCATGACTATTAAATATGGACGGGGGAAATATTATTTACTGGTCAAAAAATAAACTACATGTATAGCACAAAACCATCCATATTAAATTGAATGTATACATATAGTTCTATAATATATATGTGTATTTCAAATCGACTTACTCAGTGTATATTCTATATGTATACATTCTTATAATTTATATACATAAATGAAGATAATTGTATCGACATCGGTTTTTTCACAATATTTATATCTCAAAAAGTTTTAGTTATACATAATACATATAATTGAATGTATAGCTATTATAATGTATATAACTGTTTGGATTTTACATTACATATTTTGTGTATATATGTTGATTAATTTTAAAATTGTATACATAATTAATTTTAGATTGGTGTACAAGATTAATTTTAGGTTATATACATAATTAATTTCAGATTGATATACAAATTCTTTTCTGTCATTTGAGTCTGAAGTATATATCATATATGCCAAATCAACTTGTTCTACTATTTTCAGATTGAACAAATTGTTATGTACATTATCTCATATATATCCAAACCAAAAGGTCCATACAACATGTGTATGCAAATCAAACGACAGTAAAACTTAAAGCAAATTGTATGCATGCAACAAACTTGTAGGTGTGTATAAAATATGTATACAAATTCAGACGGCAGTAAAACTCAATAAATCCGTATATGTATATATCAGGTGTATCAACTCAAATTGCGTTCGATATACATTTAAAGGACATAATAAACTTTTAAGAGACATTATGTATCTCAATATATAAAAATTAATATCTACATATTTTCTCCCATATCCAAGACATTTACTTACCTTTTCACGTGAGTTCATTTTTTCATGTTAATAATGGATGTGTTGTGTGTTAATAGGGTTTGAAAAAAATGGACGTGTTGTGTGGTTTTTTCATGTGAGTTCACATTTACTTTCTTTTTGTTGGATTTACTTGCTTTTTTATGTGCAAAATGGATATGTTGTGTGATTTTTTCTCTGTCGCTGGGGATGGCAATGCGGCGAGGCAAATGCGGGGTGAGGTGGGGTGGGGTGGGCTTAAGGCATTGTGGGGTGGGGCAGGTGGGATGCGGGATGGATTGAAGTGAATTTTTTTAAAACTAATGCGGGGCGGGGCGGGATGCGGATTTATGTGATTTTATGTGGGTTCAAACTTATTTTTTACTTTTTACATGTTATAAGAGTGATGTAATATTATTTATTGAGATAATTTCTTTAAAGCTACTAAAATATTCAAGATAGTAAATGAAATGGTTCAATAAAAAATAATACAATTTCTTACTTGTTTTCCAATTGACCTCTAAAAAATAAATTTTTAAGTCATTATCCTATTAAATTAATACAACTTAATGAAAAACTGAATTTTTTTTTATGAATTGAAAATATTTAAAAAATTATGCGGGGGCGGATTCATGCGGAGCGGATCTATGCGGGGTGGCGTGAGGCGGGTTTAAAATGAAAAATATTATTATGCGGAGCGGGACGAGATGTATTAAAAATTTAGCGGGTTAAGCTCAACCCTCACCTCCCACACCGCCCCACCCCATTGCCATCCCTACTTATCTCTTTTAAATATAGCAACAAGTCACTATTTGTACTTTAAAAGTAGTTGAAAAATTCATTGAAAAAATGAATAATTCTAGAACAAATTATTGAATATATTTTTAAACTTTAACCAATTTATTTATTTAAACTATAAAAAAGATATCAATAATTCATTTATATTGGACTAGAAGAAATATTATATATTATCTTACTTGTATAAGTTTGATATTGAGTAATTTTTGGGGTTTATATTTGTACTAGTAAACTTCACCCCGCTTCGCGCGATCATAAAATACGTTATTAATATACACTTTAATCTATTTCGAATATATTAAAAAAAATTAGTCAAGATTATTGTTTCCACAAACTAAAGTCACCTTTTATTTTTCTTATAAAAGATTATCTGAAACATAAAAAAAAATTGTAATTTCAAAATTGAACACAGACTTCACCTGCATTTTCATATTAAATAAAAAAGTAAAATAAACAAAAATAACTATAAGGACACAACAATAAAAGGCCTAAATCAAAATTTGCTAAATATATTATGTGTTCGACGAAAGCATGATTTTACTATTATCATTGATCATGTTGGTTGTAGATAGCTTATAAATGATCAATTTTCATATTATATTATATTTTTTAGAGAGAATTAGTACTGTTCATTAATATTTTTTCTAAGGAAGAAATATAAATTCACATGTTTTTTTTCTATCAGGCCTTGAGCCATTGGTAGAAAATTACGAATAGAAACATCATTTTGTTTTATGCTTCTTATTAGTAAAACATTTCATTTATAAGAATTAGTCATCTTAATATTAGAAATTAAATGTAAAAGTTGTGTTGAAAGAGAAATAATTTTGTTGCGAGAATAATTTCCTTAATCATAATTGAGCCAAAGCTATTCATACATTCTTATTTGAAACACTACAAATACTCATAAAATTGACCAAAATTTAATTAATAGTTATGAAATTAGAATTTCTATCTTTCTTAATTAAGGTATTAATAGAAAATGATAATTTATTATTTTATACTTATCGCATTTTTTGTTATGATATTAACTCATTATAATATGAGAAGATACAATGTTTTGAATTTTAAAGGATGATGAGATATACATCCGCCCAACTACTTGCTCTAAAATCTCAAAAGAAAATCTAAAATTGTGAAAATCGCAAATTGTTTTGATGGTATAAAATGATACCAAATACATATGTAATGGACTAATATCATATCGATATAGATAAGAAAAAAATTCTATCATATAGAGTATCAAATACTATGAATTTGTGACCAATTAAAACCATTTCATTATCACCGTGTCCTAATAGAAATTTTCTATTTGTGACGTCCGGCTATATAAGTCCCAAAAAAAAGAGAAGAAATTATTAGTTAAATTACGTATATGATGAATAAGTAAATTTTAATTAGAATGAAACTTTTAGAATAAGACCATATAATTTAGGAGAAATTAATAATAAGATAATATTGATTCAAATATAATCCTGAATTTTTTATTAATTGAGAGAGATCATACAATTTAATTGAAATTAGAAGCTAATTCATTTCAAGCTATAGCAAAATTTGTAGTGTCATATTTTGGCATGCAACTCAATAGTTCCATCACCACGATGTATTTGCATAAAGCTATAGCCGATTTTATTCGACACCTATGAAGTTGATCTTTTTTTCTCATAGTCTTGGCTATAATGCCCGCTATTGCAAATGTCAAATAGTAATGGGTGAGAAGCTGTGGAAATTTAAGCTTAGGAGAACTATAAGTTAATTTAAACGTTTTATTTTATTGGGGAATATCAATAGATTATAATTATTATTTTTATAACTGATGATATAATTAAATAATCAAAAAGACAATAGTAATGAGATTATTACTCGATGTGTCTATTTTACTCGTTCATTATACTAAAAATAATTTCCCAATAATACTTGTCCAGTTTAAAAAACTAAAAGATAACTTATACTTTGTCCAAAAAATGAGGAAAAAAAAATAGATGGTGTTCTAGGCTCTCTCTCTCTATATATCTAGAATTGATTGCAAAATCAATTGTATTTCATGAAATTTTATAACTCATATATGTAAAAAGTAAAATATCATGCTCAAATAAATTTGTGACATACCGTATCAAAATATATTCTCTTGGAGTCACCGAAGTCGAAAGCAATTAAAGTTTATGTAGGCACATTCTGATTTTTCAAGAAAATTGAATTGTAGTCATATTCGGCTCAAACAAATGAGAAGAAAAATCTACTAAAAACAATAGCAAGTCATCATCAAAAAATGTAAAAAGAAAATTAAAATGAATTGTTACTTACATTTCTTGACTTCTTCTGCTTTGCTCAGAGGTGAGTCACAGACATTTTTATCACCAGTGTTTGTGATAAAAATGGTGGTCTAAAATATCACCCCAATGCTTGTGCAAATTTCCTGAACATGAAATTGAAGGAATTTATATATTCTAATACTCTTTAGTATTTACACAAAAACTATAAAGTTGGGGAAATTGAAAAGCCAAAGGTCTGATTATTAATTAGCATTATTTGGTAGTGTAGTACGTGGGATGAAGCAATTATTTGGGCTTTTTTTGTAACTGCTATTACTTGGGCTTTATTAGAAGTTGCTATTAGGTGGACTTACTGTTAGCATTAATGTTAGTTATTGGCATTACAGTTAGTTATCATATTATGTTTTGTTAGGCTTTTAAAATCTAATTAATTGATAAATTATGAATTGAAAAATGCAAAACAAAAAAGAAGAAGAGAAAATTGCAAATGCTGGCCATTGGAGGGTGCCACATCAGCGATTTTAGATTCAGCTTTATATATATATATATAGATTCTATTTTTTTAATGCATACTGATACATATTAAACTCCAACAAGATTGGGATCAAATCTCGCATAAAAATATTACTCTTTGACATAATCAAAACAAATAGTCTCTATTTCTACAAAAAGGTTACATAAAGTAAAATTTTAAAACTTTCATTTAGCATGTGTAACAAAGTGTTTTGAATGTATTTTATCAATGACCCAAGATATGAAGTTATTTATCCATAAATAATCATAAATAACAATTAAAAGGTAAGAAAATATGCTTACAATGATTTGTAATGAGAAACAATAACCATAAGATTTGATCAATTCAATAGCCAAGAACTTGTTCACAATTTTGATGGTATGAGAAGCACTTTTTTCCGTAGAGTAACATTGTCTAAAATAAATCCTCAAATAAGTATTTATAGTTTCTAAAAATAAATAAACAAGTGTGATTACATCTACTTTATTATATATTGAGATGTATATATTACTAATAAGACATTGAAATGTTGAAAAATGGATACTCCCTTTAGTCCATATTGATGTGTTCAATACTAATTATTATGGCATTTAAAGAGTAAATAACTCTCTTATCAATGTCAGTCACTTAGGGTGTGTTTGGTATGAAGGAGAAAATGTTTTTCAATTTTCTCATGTTTGGTTGGGTTAAATATTTTGGAAAATGTTTTCCAAATCAACTCATTTTCCTCAAATTTAAGGAAAATGACTTCCCTTCAAAACTTATGGAAAACATTTTCCAAAACTCTCTTCCAACTTCAAATTACAATTACTTTTTTGTTCAAAAAATCAATTTATTTTGTCCCTACCCTCAAACCTGCCCCCAACCACCCCCCCCCCCAAAAGAATAATTTTAATGCTTGTTTTTAAATTCAACTTTTTTACCCCCACCCTCGCCCCTACCCCCACCCCATCCCAAAAAAATATTAAAAATTATTTTTAAAAGATATTTCTAATTTCAATATTTTATTTTTTTTACCCCCACCCACTACCCTCCCCCCATCAGCCCCCAACCCTCTTCAAAAAGAAAAAAAAATTAAGTTGGTTTTTAAAAAATATTTTCAACTTCAAATTTTTATTTTTTCATCCCGATCCTTCGATCA
>JAJOOH010025895.1:0-11987 GCA_029582605.1 Solanum gracilifrons
AAAACTCAAATTCACAAATTCTATGGTGATGACATATATCACTTTTTTCCTATCCTATTATATATTTAAAATTATTTAAAATATTGAAAATTTGTGGTATTGACATGTGTCATTTTTTCTTCTCCTTTTATATATAGATAGATATATATATCTTCTAAATTTAAAAATATAAAATTATTTGGAATATATATTTAACAAGGAATGAGTTATATAATAAAACAAAATTGAGAATTTCTGGTAGCTGATGTCGCGTAATTCATATTTCTGACCAAATCAGTACATATATAATTGGTCTCCACTTTTTTGGGGTTATTATATGTAAGTATATCAAAGTAATTTCTAACTTAGTAAATGCAATGATTAGTAAAATTAGGCTGCCATCAATCCATTTCCACTTACATAAAGACCTTACGTAAGAAAAACAAGAAAAAAGTATGAAGATTCTCATAATAACTTAGAAATTATTCGAAGTCACCTATAAATGTTAATTTTTCATTTCATAACCTAACTTGGAAACCAGCTTTGACTTTTTTTTAAAAAAAAAATTTCAAACATGATTAAGCAATAAAAAGTATATTCAATACACATATATTATGTTTAAATTTAGTATAAACACCGAATGTACAAATAACCTCTTCCGATGTACTTCCTCCGTTTATTTTTACTTGTTACTGTTTGACTTGACACACTCATTAAGAAAATAATTATTGATATAAGTATTTTATCATACTATCCGGCCCTACTAATTACTCCCTTTGTCCACTTTAAATTGTCATGTTGCGTTTTTCAAAAGTCAATTTGACTAATTTTCAAAGTTAAATTAGATTACATTAATTCGATATTTTAAACAAAAAAATTAAGATATTCAAAACCTATACAAAAAGTACTATAAATTTCAAATTTTTTTGCATATCAATATGATAAAAAAATATATTGTAAAATGTTAGTCAAAGTTGCTATCGTTCGACTCTAAAAAGAAAACTATGACAATTAAAAGTGGACGGAGGTAGTAATATTTAGTATATTTGAGTTTTGAAAAATGATATGAAGAATATGATCATTTAGTTCTAAGGGTAAAACATGGGAAAAAAATAATTATTTTTTCTTGATATATCAAAAGTTACAAATAAAAATGAAAATTTATTTTAGAAATAAATGAAAAGTAAAAATGAACGGATGGAGTAATTTGGAGGAAATAAATGATACAAAATAATTATTTACAATTTGAATTAGAATAAAAATATAAAACAATAACTACATATATTTTATCTCCTACACAGTAAATTACTTTATTCATTTCAATTTGTTTTTTCTAATTCTCCTTTTAGTCCGTTACAAAAAAAAAAGTCTCTTTCTTCTTTAACAACTCTTTAATTTTAACTTTCCACAAAACATGTTTAATACCACAAGATTAAAAAATATTTTGATACATGTGATATATTTTTAATTTAAAACCACAAAATTCAAAAAAAATCTTTACATCATTAAACTCAATATCAAATTAAAATAGTACACATAAATTAAAACAAAAAATAATAATATTTTAACATATAAAGATGTCATTTGAAACAAATTGTATAATTGAAAGAACATCTAATTGCAATATTTTAGGTGTAACAGAAATGTAGATGAAAACATTTAAGTGCCCATCTAGATACGTATTATTATTATATAAGTTGGTCAAAATTGAACCATATAATATACGTAGATATACTAAAGAATTTACAAAAGTTGTAATAAATCATATATACGCGTAACTAAACAGATTGGAGGGAAACACTAGTAATAACGTCGTTTTCTAGAAGACCAGACATATTATATTATTTAATATAACATTTGGGAAAATCATATCTTTTATCTTAAACGTTGACAGAGAGGAAAATATTATTTTCTTGTTCTCGAAGTAATCTCATTATTGAAATGACTTTTGACTTTCGAAAAAACACATGGCATGATCATATAACTACTCCTTTTTTCATATCATTCTATATAATAATGTAAACGACAAGTGATTAGATAGATATATACTCTCTCAGTTTCAAGTTATTTATCGTGTATCTTATTATACGTGTTTCTACAAAAATATATATTAAGAAGGATTTCTTTATGTCTTATCCTCATTTATGTTCTAAAATTAATTTCAATTAAATATTTACTCTATTGAGGTATTTATAGTTTTTAAGAATTATTACTACTAAAGATAAAAAAACAAAATGTCTTGAACTTTCAAAATAATAAATTATTTGAGGTTCAACTATTTTTAGAAATTGCGCTAAATAATTTGAGAAGAAGGAGATAAATATATATTTTTTCCATCACGAAACAAGAATCACTTTAGTGTAAGAATAATTCTTACTTATGCCCAAGTTTACTTGTGACCCAAGTAATACCATAAATAATATTTAATAAAGAATAGATCTCATCCGTATATCGGTTACTTGATGGACGTACCAGATTAAGTCATAATCTCTATAAATTGGTTCATCCTCCACCCATTAAGGTTACCACATATTCTCTACATTAATTTCATCGATGACGGTTGTGGTAACATAAGACTAGGGCTAGGAGGTAGAAACCATTTTACGATTAATGTGATGATGCATAAGTTTTCAGTCAAACTTAAACTATTTGACTCTCGAAAGAAGAAAAGTGTCACATAAATTAGGACATTGAAAATATTTGTTTTTGTAGGATTCTAGAAGATTGATGAATTCTACAATCGTGTATAATTGTAATGATGGAACATATTATTAGTCGTGCACAAATAGTTATTACTATTAGATAATTAGAATATATGTGTTGAATTTCACATGCACAAGTAGGAGTCGTATAGATTTGTAATAGCAATTATAACAAATTGAGACATACATTGATAAAGTCATCGTCAGAACACAGTTGAAACATATATATACATAGGCATTTTTTTTATATTCTATTCTATCTCTACCAATTGTCAAACTTATAATTCAGATACATTCCATGTGAGCTTATGTAATTTCTATTTTCATTTTATATGAATTAGTTTAACTTGACATGAATCAAAGTTTAAGAAAAAAAGACCTTTGAAACTTGATAGAAATTTGTATGGCTATAAATCATTTTATAAATAGGAAAATGAGCATTTTAAAGCTAAATTATTACTTAATATAGAAATATGTCATTTTTTTAGACTAACTAAAAAGGAAAGTAAATCATATAATATAAATTGAGACACTATGAATATTGTGTATTTGACTTACGGTGGACGACAAACTCTACTATCAGTATTATGGGTAAAAAATGTCTGTTTTTGACTCATGTTAATATTGATAGGTTGAAAATTAACAAGTTTTTATTCAAGTATAATGACGTACATATATAATATAATATATGATATGCTTTATACAATAGTGACGGATTGCATGACTATTTTTGAAGCTTCTGATAGAATGCAGTATAGCACAATATAAGAATTAAATCTCAAGTCCCTCTCATCTTCTCAACCCACTCCCCCTTATTGCAAATCTCAAACAAGGGTCGAGCTACATGATCCAAATTAATAGGTTTAGTTGAATATCTTATTTATTAAAGCTATGTATTTCCAAGGTTTAATTTATGATTTCTAATGAACTACAACTAGAAAAATAAAAATATAGTAAGAGATGGATTCCAAGGTTATGACACTTTGCGTAATAATGTTATGTCTACACCTTCATTATCTTGCTAAATACTATCAAATTGCTAACTCATAGGGTTAATATTATAGTTATGATCTCTCGTACCTTTAATCGTCTATATTGTTAAGTGATGATACTCATAATTAAATTGAATGCATTTATATATATATATTCCCTGCCTAGGAGCCAAGGAGGGCAAACTAGACTTCATTTCCATCAAAATTCAAGAGATTTCACCATCAAAACTCCTCCAAGATCAAGGTATAGGCTTGGGGGGGGTTTGAAGCATTTGCCGAAGGAGAGAAGTTGATGATTTTTATAGGTTCTTGGAGCTTTAAACTTGTGTTGATAATTAAGAGTTCAAGGACCCATTTGTGATCATTAGTGGAAAGTTTTACGGTTGTTTTGATGATTTATATCGCTAATGGAAAATTTGTCATTTTAGCTAATGTATGAATTGTTTTTGATGTTTGTGTAATACCTCAAATATTTCTAAATGAAAATCTGAATCATTCTTTATTTGCGTATAAGGTCGTATCGAGTAATTCTTAAATTGTGATTAGGTGTTTTGATCAATTTTTTAGTGTGAAAATAAATTTGGAGATGAATTAAGGTCACAAGAATCCCCTGGCACAAAGTTGAGTTGAAAGCTTTCTTACCAATTGCGTTTTGATATAAGCTTTCTTAAATTGTGATTAGGTGTTCTAATCAATTCTATTATGCATATTGAATTCTAAATAGTTGTTCATGTTTCGTATCACATGAACCTTATTTGTTTATAAAAGTCTGGTTTATAAAGGTTTTTTCATGAGTTTTTCCTATACATTAAGTTCAGATTTGAGAGGTGAGGCCATGAGTATACTTTTTAAATGCATATTTTGAAAAGGGTTTTTTTTTAAAAGGACATGAGTGACTTCATATGTACTATTTGGAAATCGGGAAGGGAAATAGTACAATTAATTTTCTGAAATGTATATGAGTAAAGAAAAGTGAAGAAAAAGGTAAATTTCTTGTAGAGGATTATTGAGAATATTGATATGACTTTGGATGGATCCATAATTATAGTTAGCATTATGTGCCTCAGCAAAGTATGGGATGGTCCTGATGACAACGTGGGTGGAACATTGTATCATCGCTAGATTCATAGTGATGGTTGTTGGTTAAAGAAACTCCTCAACAGAGTAAAGTATATTATTTTCATATATATTTCTTTTATTGCATATCTTATTGTAAAGCTTAAATGATTTTCACTTCATATTCATGTATTGATTCAGTTGAGTAACTTCAGTTTAGATAATTATTTTATTCAACCCTATTACATACTCATACAATGTACTGATGTCATTCGAGATAATCTAGCAAAATAAAATCTAGAATCACATGATAGGGAGATAACCAGTTCATACTCAAGGTCACATCAAAATCAACCATATCTAATAAAATAAAGTCTGTCCAAGTCTCACTACTTGATAATGTCATTACACACCCCCGGTACACCTGATGAACCACTAAAGAATCATCTACCGGGGTATAGACACTAATGGGTCGTTTGGTAGGGAGTATTAGGAGAAATAGTCCATGTAGTATGTATGGTACTATTTAGATACTATATTTGGTGGAAATTTTGGGCCTATGTATAACTAATACATGTACTAATCTATGTATTAGTTATACACCCTACATGATATTATATGATGTATAACTAATACCTTATGTTTGGTGGTATTAGTTATACACATCATTAATACCATGAGATTAATCTATGTTAAGACAAAAATACCCCTAAAATCCTTTTAATCATTTTATTTTCTTGATTTTATGTTTTATATTTGTAGTAGTAAATTTATCTAAATAAATTAGCTTACAAATTTTATTATTTAGAGAGAGTTGTTTGTTGCTAAATAAATCCAATACAAATCAATACAATATTTGAAATGTGAGTTATTTACATTTACTAATTGTAAAGGCAAATATATGATCACATGACGTTTGTCATCATAATTGAATGTATTATTTATTGATATATATGTGGTTTTCTAATTATTTGTATTTTGAACAATTTATGTAATTGCATACATATTAAAACTACAACTTGCAATTTATATTTCTAAACATAAATGGTTTATTGGATTTTACTATTGTTTACCATCTTGTCTATTTTAAAAGTAGACGATCTATTTTTTAAAATTAAAAATTGGTGTTTTGTGAGGGATCAATTTATTTAGATAACAATTATTTTTCCTCAAATAATTCAAGTGAGAAAATAGCAAATATGGTGACAAAATTATTCTTCTCCTATCTAGTTAGAAGGCCACCAAAAAATAATATTATTCGACAGTTATCTACCTTGACCCAATTACATAAATAATAATGATTTAAGGGTATAATTGGAAAGAAACTTTTTGTAGAGTTTTAATCAAAAGACAAGATTAGGTGGGATGTAATGAACCAAACATTTAATAAAAAAATAAACCTTACATTACTAGTCACTACATTAATAATCCATGTATTACTGATCCCTACATGATTAATCCAGGCGTTATTAATCATTGTACCAAACAACCCCTAATATTTACTACAAGGGATTCACACACAGAATCAATGTCCGCGGCAAAATAAGTAGACACGTGAGTAATGTAGACTCGGGATCAAATAACACGGTAGTGGGATGATTGCAAACTGAGACTATACATGTGATCACTGCATCTGAGACCTCTACCTCGGATCTACCCAGTATAACATATCATACTCTACTAGCCTAAGAACCACCCTGATCACTGCCTCGAGCTCTACCCTTTGTACCACATCTAGCACTCTTTGAATTACCTCTAACAGTTGAAATGGCATAGCACTGAAAATCTCTGACCCTGGTTAAACACTAGAAGGAGCACGTTTGGGGCAATCCCTTGACTTGTGCCCAACTCAAACATAGCAATCTCGTTGACCTGAATATTGCTGAGAATAACCAAAAGAGTTTATACATCCTCCCTGTATAACCACTACGTTCACCATGACTAGTTTGAATGGACCTATGTCCACTAGCACTATATGTGCCTTAAATCGCTGCATGCACTAGTCAATACTGATATTTGTGGGTGCCCAGCCCTGAATAGTCTCGACCCCTAAATGAATGACCGCTAGACTGACCCTGACAATGAAATCTCTTGGTGACACCATCCTATTTAGGATGTCAAATACCCTCAATCATCCTATCATGGTTGACAATATTCTAAAATGCATCACCTAATAACACAAGAGAAGTTGTGGTCTCCCTTCACCAACTTACGAATCTACTCAAACTCAATAGGTATACTGGATAAAGCATAACAAGATAGCTCATAAAACAAACCTCATACTCAGAAATCGGCAAGGAGACTTGCTCCAACCTATTAAACACATCCTTATGTTAATGACGAAGACTATATGGCACAAACCTCTTGAAAAATATCTCAGTAAACTGCTCCCAACTCATCATAGGAGAACCAACATGCCTACGAGCAAGTACCAACCTCCACCATTACTTAGTCACTCTCGCAAACTAATAACATATTTAAGACACACCATATGTCTCTAAGATGCCTATGTTGGACAACTTGTCCTGCCACTCAATCAAGCCAATCATAAGCCTTCTCTTGATGGATAGGTTGTTCAACCTGGACATCTTTGAGACACATAGAGTGTCTTATATATCTTACTCTTTTTCTCATATTAACTGATCACCTTTTCAAAAAGAAAAAACACATAAAATCCTTCCTGAACTTGATAGCAAAACTTACTTTAGCACTTTAACTTTTCAAGTGAATTAAAATACACCCAAATCGCTGACATGGCAAGTCAATAAAAATAAAGCACGTATATACCAATAATTAAAGAGAAAAAAAAAACTGGTCCCCAATTATTTTCTTTTTATCCAATAATCTTTCTTTTCTTCATCTTCTTCATACCCTACCATCCCCAGCCCTTAGTACCACCAACCCCACACCATCTCCCGCCCCTTCATCTTCCTCACACCCAATCTACCCCTCCCGCCCTCGACCGCCACTTGCACCACTCATTTCTTCTTCTTAGACCCCCCCCCCCCACGAACCCCCACTCCTACCATCTTTCTTTCTCTTCAAACCTTGGTGCTTCACACTTTTCTTCTTCTTCTTCCCCATCTTTTTTCTCCCTCTTCAAGACGCTCCTATCCCACCCTCATTTCCTTTAATTTCTATCAATAAACCCAAAAAGTGTGATGAACAAGAAAAAAATAAAAAAGCCATCAATTTGTTCTTGCTTCAAATGAAAATTAGTATTTATGGCAAGGTTTAAATATGATGAACTTGAAGCTCTTTTTAATGAAATTCTACAAATTTTTCATCTCAAATCAAATTTTTAGATATTATTTATTTGTTTTGATTATGTGTCTTAAAAATTGAATGTGTTTTTGTAAGAATGGTTTTGAGATTTTGAATCTCTTTCAACTGAAAATTTATTCTTTTTTTGAGATTATTTTTCTTATAACCATGGATTAATTCTTATTTTTTAAGATTTTTTTTTACTTTCTAAAATTGTGAGTAAAATAAAAAGAAACAAAAAAAATTAAAAATCAAAATTTAAATAATGTTCAATGTGACACTGATGTGGCAATGATGTGGCGCTGACGTATCAATGACATGACGCGTGTGGAATGCACTTATCATTGTGAGACTGGTATTATAATATTAGGGTGTATTTTAATTCACTTGAAAAGAGATTAGCGGGGTAAATAATTATCCGTAAAATTGAAGTGCTAAAGTAAGTTTTGTTGTCAAGTTCAGGGGGGATTTTATGTATTTTTTCTTTTAGAAATACTTGTCCCAAATTACTTGATCACTTACTAAATCATGATAAAATTAATTACTCCCTCCGTCCCATTTTATATGTCATTCCTTTCTATAAGTAGTTGGTTCATAATACTTGTCATTTCATAAAATCGATGCATAAATTACAATATTGTTCCTTTTTTACCCTTGTGAGTTATTAGCCTTGAAAATATACATTTGACTAACTTAGAAAAGATAAGTAAATGATTCATGTTCATTGGTTAAATTAATTAATCAAAATAAATTAATTCATATTCATTGATTGAAAACTTGAGTTTCAAAAAATAAAAATAAAGGTAGAACGGTAAAGTTACATTATTTCTTAATGCAAGTGCAAAGTAAAAAGATGACATATAAAATGAGACGGAGGGAGTAATTTTTTCTCATTATACCCTATAATTAATATCATCATCATGCTTAATGTTCCCATAATTTCTCTTTGGAAGCTTAAATGAAATTTAAAGTTCCTAGAATTTATATTTCCAAACAATTCATTAAATACTTAATTATTCATTTGCACTCTTGCTCTCACCTACTTTGGAGTACTTATACATTTTGTATACCTTATGTCATCATAAATTATCTTGATAACCATTAATATGGATAAATGATAAATTGATCATTTAATTTATGATTTTTTAATTAACATGTAAAATAAAAAGTGATCAGTTATTATGGGACGAAGGGAGTATTAATTTGTGGAGTGACTAAGGAGTGGTAGAGGTCGGTAGTTTCTCGTAGATCTGTTGGTTCTCCTATGATGAGTTGGAAGCAATTTACTGAGATATTTTTCGAGGTCTGTGCCATACAGTCTTTGTCCTTGTGATCAGCAGGGATGAGTTTGATAGGTTGGAGGAAAACTCCATGTCAATTTCTTAGTACCAGGTTCATTTTCACAATCTATATCGTAATGTTTTGTTAAGTATTCCTACTGAGTTCGAGCAAATCCGTAAGTTAGTGGTTAAAGGTACATTTCAGAGTACTGTCGACAATGATTAAAGGTATTCAACATGCTAGACTTGATGGTGGCATCAAGAAATTTCATTGTCAGGATAAATTCAGTGGTCATAAATCCCAAGAGTACTTCAATCAATTAAACAGTGAAAATATCTCTAAATCTGATTCTTTAAAGAGCTAAATGTAACAAATTATGAAGCAGTGTTAGTGAAAAACTTATTAGATAACAAAAATACAAGATTACAATTGAAAATAAAAATGAAAAAAATAAATCTTTTCAGGCTAAGGCGTGGATATCTCGCTCTCTTTAAGGAGATTCAAGCCCACTGCAGCAAATGTTTTTCACTGGTCCAACAGTAGTCTTTCTTGACTTGTCCCCTCCAGGATACAACAATCTTCACAAAGTATACTCAACAACTCTGGACAAGAATCGAGTCCAAAGCTCCACAAAAAGAACATCTCTCTTCAACTAATAAGAACTCTCTTTTTGACAAACTTTATGCGCTCTATATTTTTCCTTATATGTTGTGTGTCACAAACCAAATGAAGACCACCACTATTTATACTAGAAGAAGTCTTCCTAGCAATGAATAGGAAGATAAATGGTGTAGTAAATAATGAAGATAATGATCTTAGGAGTTACATAAATTACAAGGAATAATAGAGAAGTAATGAAAAGAATTAGTGGTCATAGTTGACCACCTTCTGCCACTAACGGCAACCTCAAGTTGAACGTTTTGTAACGACCAAATAATGGGCAATAAAACACATACATAGTGAGTAACCAAAGTGAGTAATTAGTCACAAATGACTACCAACGGCAGCAATGATATAGGCCCACTAACTGCTGAAACATTCAGCATTCTTGTAACTCCAAATATAGCAAATTCATATATTAAAATATTAATATTAAAATGTTAACAAATCAACAATCCCCCACTCATTTAATATTAGATAAGAGAGTCCATCAGCTGAAGGAAGATTACTATGCATAATGAAGGTGTGCTCTGTATTGAACCTCCACTTAGTGAAACAGTAACTTTTACTCCAGAGTCGTAGTGGTCTTAGACTTGAACTATGACTGTTTAAGGGAAATAAAATATCACTACTCACACATAATAATCAAGGTGTTGACATGAGCTTTAAAGCCAACACGTTATGGCCATGTGCTATCCCGATTTCATGAGTGCTTTTGAGAATAAGCCAATTCTCATAGGAAGCGACCTACTTCCACACTCACATAGGTGAAATATGTCGAGAGTGCTCCTGTAAACTTAACACTCCACCCATACGGACTACAGATATTCATTAAGAGTTTTATCAACCCAACCTTCACAAACTACAGGAAACAATGCACTCACATCATAGGGATGGAATAAAAAGATAGTGCATTTTTCACAACAAGTCATCATGTGATTAGTTTTTCCCTTTGAACCTGGTTATAGGATCTCTAGTCCCCAGGTTGGGTTTCCTCATATATGACTCAAGGATTTATAGGCTTCAATCTCATCCCCCTCGATGTACTCCAGACCTTTTCTCTCGTTAAGGCCTTAGTAAGAGGATCTGCAAAATTATTACAAGATTTGACATAATCAACAATAATGGTACCATTTGTCAAATACGATCTTACATTACTGTGTTTCCTCCGTATAGGTTTGGATTTACCGTTGTAATAACGATTTTGAACTCTACCAATTGCAGCGGTGCTATCACAATGAATTAAAATATGAGGAATTGGTTTTTCAAAATAAGGTATTTGAAACAGTAAATCTCTTAACCAATTCGCTTCCTCACTAGTTGAAGCTAAAACAATTAGTTCAGCCTCCATGGTAGAGTGAGCAACAATAGTTTGCTTTTTTGATCTCCAACAAACAGCACCACCACCTAAAGTAAAGACATAACCAGTAGTAGAACATGAATCACCTGATAAAGTGTTCCAATCTGCATCACAAAAGCCTTCAAGTACAGCAGGATATTTTTTATAGAACAAACCACAATTTTTTGTTCCAATTAAATATCTCATAACTCTTGTTATAGCATGCTAATGTTCATTACCTGGCTTGCTTGTAAACCTGCCAAGTACTCCTACTGCATATGCAATATCAGACCTAGTGCAATCAGTCACATACCTCAAACTTCCGATTATGCTAGCATATTCCTTTTGATCTATTATATCATTTTCACTTTCAACAGGAAATAAGTGAACACTTGAATCAAAAGGAGTTGCAACATGCTTGCAATCAAGAAAGTTATATTTTTTCAAAATTTTCTCAACATAATGTGACTGATCAAGAAAAATTCCATCACATGTTCTTGTTATTTTTATTCCAAGAATAACATTTGCGTCACCAAGATCTTTCATAACAAAATGGCTTCTAAGAATATTCTTAGCATCATCAATAACATTCATGTTAGAGCCAAAGATCAACAAATCATCAACATATAGGCAAATAATCACATGTGAATTATTCCAAGACTTATGATATATGCACTTATCACACTCATTTGTTTTAAAACCATTTTCAATCAT